>OOFG01086045.1:0-11046 GCA_900323295.1 Molva molva
TCATGCTTATACTCCCTTCTCCTCCACATTCTTCTGTCTTCATTCTGCTTTGTCTCTAGTCTGTTGCTCGTTCTCTATCTCATATCCTGTGTGATCCTGTTTTCTGTTTCTACTAGTTATTTTATCTGACATGATAGTCTTTGGTTTTGACTAAACCCGCCGTGAGTTAACTTGCATGGATAAGGCAGTCGTCTATCTCCAGGAACGGGGTAGAGTGTGAGTAGAGAGGGATGAGGTTGAATCTCCTTCCCAACGTTCAACTAGTGACTGTTTCTCGAACCAATTTGGTTCATTCAGTGTGTCTGCTCACAAACTCACTCTCGAAGGCTCATTATGAAGTTTACCATGTGAAACGGACACTGAATCTTGACATTTTGTGTTCTTCTTCTTCGGAAAAGTTTACAGCAAGTAAAAATCCTCCAGACAGCTCATAGGTGGGTCAGCCAAGAGCGATGAGTGGGGGAGCCAGCCAGCCCATGCCCTAGATAGACACCCAGCACAGTGCCGCCCATGAGGTGTTTGTGTGTGGGATGCAGCTGCAGGCAAACAAAAAACAGCCCAGCACATCAGGTAACAGGACAAGCTCCAGAGTCCAAGAAGCCGATTTATTAATAGGATACAAAGTGTGTTGATAGAAGTCCCAGTATTGGGATAAATAAGACTGTAAAAATCATCACGCTCAAATGCAGTCTTTTCTTCATCCTCAGGGCTGCTCAATAGTCCAGTAACCCAGTTTACTAATCATCTTTGTCTTCTGTGGCCGAATCACGGAAAGAAGGAGAGAATAATTGTTTCTAAGTGCTCACTGTATACCACATTGCTAATGATTGTATCTCAGCCCACGTATTATTCTGCTGCTACTGTCTGCCTTTGTCTCACCTCTACAGAATGGAAGCAGCATTGTCTCAGGCAGGAATACAGCCCATGTGCAAATGGTCTGAAGAAAATACACATAGGGTCATAATGAATTTAAAATGCATATGCGGAATATAATCGGTATGTGTGTCAGTACACTAGGCATACTAATGAGCATGTAGGACCATCCACATATAATGCTTTTATACTACTAACTGATATGTGGGAGGATCCTAGCCAATTACCTCTGCTCCCACCCCATCTATTTATCTCCCCATCATCTATCTCCCCCTGTTCCCTCTCTTTCCACCATTGCTACTGAACATCAGCTTGGCAGACAGCTGTGTCTTTGTCTCAGCCGTTGAGCCATGCCATGTGCAGTGTAGTGCGGTTTTCCCCCTGTGCTACAACAGAGGGCGCTAGAGTGGAACCTCCCCCCGTACCTTCCACAACCTCCACTACCTCTCTCCTCCTTGCTCCAGACAGACAAATGAGTCAAGAGGGAACAAAGGATGAAGCGAGAGAACAGACCCGACCACTGAGCTTTGTTTTACAATGCTGCCCTGCAGCATTGTTGATCACAGTTTAAATCAATATGGGGGATCATGAAAGGGGTGTATCTTTTTAAGCACATACATGTTGTTGTAAATGGTACAATAGACAATCAAGCCAAGAGGGAACAAAACAATAAGATGCATGTGATGTGGCTGTGGAAATGGGAGGATGATATCCATCATGGGCTGTCCTGAATCGCAGGACTCTCTGTCCTCGGCAGCAAGGATAAATGTGATAAATGCAGCTCACCTGGTTTCACCTGGCTGGGTTGAGACATGCATTCATCCACTCCACACAGGGAGGGAGACAAGTGGAGAAGGAGACGATACAGAGGTTGTGATTAGTGTGGGAAACGCTGTGAGAGAGAATGACAGAGTGGTTTCGGCCAGCAGAGAAAAGCACATGGTGTGCAGATGCAAATGCCATTAGCCAAGGGAGAATTGCTGAGTACAGCGATTCCTATCTCCTGATTCCCCACATGTCAGACAAAGCCTCCTCCTAACTCAAAACAAATGGTCTCCGACTGTAGTTGGGCACGCAGAAACGTGCACAGCGACGTGCCGAGAGACGAGCAGAGACGCAGACGGACACGCTCACTCAATGATACAATCAAATTCATAACAGCCGTGTCCTTGGGGAGCACCCTGTCTGACTCATATCCCCCTCGCTCTCTCTCTCCGCGAGCGACTGAGGAGAAATACATGGTCTGGCTGTTAAAAACCGGTGGAAGTCAAAGGTCTCTTTGTGGCAGCCTTCCTGGTGCTCAAGTCTTAAAATAGCCCTGGGTCCCTGCCACCCCCTCCTCCTTCCCCTCCTCTGGGTTGGAAGTCAACAGCGTCCTGATGTTTCGGCTTCGGTGGAAAGCGCACAGCACTTAAGAGAGTGCAGAGTCGTGACCCTGACCGATGATTCGCACGGAAAAACAGGAAACCCCTCCGACAGCGTCCAGACAGGCTCCCCCACTCCACGTCGACACCCCCCATCCACGATCCCCACCCTATACCCTGCCCTATAGCACTGCCACTAACACCACAACCTGACTCCCACTAGCTCCATGGCCAATACGACCACAAACACACCAAAGGCCTTCACGGGTCTTCACTTGGTTTAAACACAAACCCCCAAAACCGCGAAACGGAATGGACCTGGGAGCAACTTTACCCGTGTCTAATGAGCCCTAATGAAACGGGACACTGAAATTCTGAAAGATCCCGTCGTTACTCGGGTCACATTTAGTGGTTAGAGTTCAGTGGTTCCTACAGACCCACATCGAAAAAAAGATTTTAACACTTTGAACGCTTTGCTTATATTTTATCTGTGCTTTCTTCAAAGCCACAGTAATTCCCTGTCCATTTCATCCAGGAAGTTTCCAGTAACGTAAGATATTAGACAAACAGGATTCCTGTATCCTATGGTGATCTTAAAAAATACTGAATTGTTATTGATGTCAATCAATCTAAACTTGTATTAAGTTTAGAACCAACACTGAACAGTGGTAGCTTTTATAGTCTGGGCCCAAAACCAAATTGGGTGGATCAGTTCAACAGGTTTCTAGGAGAGGGGAGGGCAGCTTGGGCATTGACCCTCAGATGTTACCAGGCAGACTTACAACTGTGTGTTAAACAAGAGCCATCACTGGAACATCTGGCTACAGTCAGTGCAGACCCCCTCATGGTTGTCCAGCCCACGTTTCTTATTTTAGCTCTGTAAGTAACAATCACAGTCCCGGCAACCCTGTAGTAATTCGTTTTTTCCAAAGCAACACACTGTGAACTCTGAATTTTTGGAGCAGGGAGTGGTTATGCATCTTGCTCAAGTAATTCCTACAGGTAGACTGTGGACAAACCTTGGACCTTTCGGTTGTGAGACAAACACCCAAGTCACTAAACTATCCAGCCTCACAGGCGATCTTCTCAATGGTTTACCTTAGATGCAAGCGGCGAAGGGGGCCGAAGTTGACATCTTGTTTATCTATGATTGCTCATTTCTTGGCAAATTGTAATGGTTGCTGGGCAAAGGTTAGTACAGGGTTAGTAACAGGCTGTAACTTACTTGTAGAAACTTACTGTTGTTGCTGCATCACTAGCCTGCTGTAATTGAAAACACCCGTCTTCTTTGTTGCTAATTGCACATAGGATTTATGCACACTGTCCTCCGGGCAGATTGAGCCCAGGTTCAACAGTCCGGGTGCTTGCATGTTGTTGGAGCAGTCTATATTTTCTTATGTCTTAGTCAAACACATGGCTTCAGTTGAATGGACAAAAGAAAATGTGTTTGACATTAGACACAAACATCAGCAAAACAAATCTCCCTCCGATGATGCAAACAAACAACAAAGACCTTCGTGGATGGTTGAGTTCGGGATTTACAGACACAGGTGATGGCTCTTAACCGTGAACATCAAAAACATCTTCTCCAACAAATGATCGTCTTGTGTTGTTTGACGCAAGCAGAACTTTGCTGAATATCCTTGAGGCCTGAGTGTTTTTTGACAAATAGCACAAAAAACTTGAGGGGCCTACTTGGGCTACAAAACTGCATAGGCGTACACCCACAAAACAGTGTGCGTTTAACTACAAACCCAAAGAAAGCTTGCCAGGGCCAACACAATGAGGTCTAGTACACAATAACTTTTATTTAGCCCCGTTTTTTTCTGATATCAATAGCAGTGAGCCGTTTTACTACTTTTACACACTTCCCATTGATATGTTTTATGAACGTGAACGCACATCTGTGTTATAGTGCATGAGAATAGAGAGTGAGGCAAGACAGATGGATGTGAGCTTGAACATTCAATACGTACTTGCTAGGTAGTAACAATAGTAGCATTGTCATGTGGCCCAGGCGTCAATTGGTTATGCGATGTAAAGTGTTATGAACAATTGTATGTTCATTTGTGTGTTTGTGTCTGTGGGTTTATCTCTTTATTCTGAACAATGGTACGCGTTTCCATTTGATCATATCAATATATAGGTTTGTTAGGTTTGTTAGTGTTAGAAAACACGAGTAATAGCTTAAAATTGGGTGACAAAATCCACAACAACCCAATATGTTAATATCTAATCATCAAAATCCCTCATGATATATATACTTTAAATTCATAGTATGATTCCACAATAGCATTGTGTGTGCGTGCACGTATGTGCACGTGTGTTTGTGTGTGTGTCCCGCTGTCCTGCAGAAATCTCTTGGCCAAAAGCAAAGAGGTGAATGAAGCAATTTGGCACACAGAGCCCTCTGTGAGTGCCAGCCTAACAGAGAAACAGACAGAAAGGTGGCTAGATACAGCACTGCTGTGTACTCATACCCAGGGTGATCGCTGTGTGTGTATGTGTGGAGCAGGGTGTGTTATAGTTGTTTGTGTGATGGTAGTGGCTGTTGCAAATGCTGCCACCATTGGTGCTTTCTTGCTTGAGTGGTCTTGGTGAGGGTGTAAAGCTGTTTGGTATGTTGTTGTGTTTTTACTCTACTGCCATAACTGATTTGAGCCTCCTTTTGTGTGACTCCTTGAACAAAAGCCATATTCATCAAAGTTGTTATGTGTTGATATCCCACAGTGTTTGGAACTAAAGTGTTCCTGAAATGGAATGAAGAACAAAGTTTGTTCAAAGTTTTACAATTTATAAAGAGAAAAAAAAGAAGACACTTTTGGTTTTGAATTTAAACAGTAAGCCACAAACAGAAAACCTTCATCTGCAGGTAATCCTTAAGCCACAGTGGATATAGAGAGTGATAACAGTGATTACATTGAATCTGCATTGTATCTATCACATTATAATGAGAAAGACATTGTGGGTGCTATCGGCAAGTCGATGTGAACCATGAGAGGGGCTAATTGTGGTTCAATTATGTACGGAATAGAATCAAATAATAAACCTGGTAGACCTCCGTAACGCCTGGCGCTCGGGGGAGAGCCGAGTGAAGTTGTGGAGGTGAAGAGAGACGGCGACGAAAGCCAGACACCCGTCTCCCCCCCAGTGTGGCCTAAATATTCGCTTGAGCGCTGGTCTGGCTTGGTTTGATTTTGATTAAACTTTCATTAGGGGCTCTCACACTCTCAAGGTCCACCCGCCGGTGGAGTAACTGCCAAATGAGCCGGCCAAACACTCCCTCCCTCGCTACTACGACTCAACTCAACTGAGCACGTGCACAGGCCTACATTTTTGTGGGAGAGAGCGAGAGTATGTGTTTTTATACACACACACACACCAGTGTTTGCTTGTTTTAGAATAAGCAATCACCTACGGCAGGACTCAACGGTCTCCAGTTGTGTACGTTTATGAATGGAGTGCAACACGCGTATCCTCTGGCAATCGTCTCGCATTTTTCAACCATGTATTTGTTTTCATTTATCTTTGTTAGGCTGCCGCAGCAGTACTGTGTCTCACCTACGCCTTGCAGATGCAGTTGTAAAAATGCAACTGGAAGCCAATGTCACATTTCCATAATGGTTATGAGGCTCGCACACATACCTCAAAACAAATCCCATACACAGTACACAGTTCACACAGCGCACTAACAAAAAGGAAAATTGCCACTTACATGGGCAAGCGCACACCAGGCCACTATTAAACAGCGTTGGACCTGACTTAACGCAAATCGTTGTTTTTGTAATCAACCATTGTCGTTGAGCCAATATCTCCACCCTCCCTAGAATACATGCTGGGGCGGATGTATTGGGGACAATGGAGATTATATTTGGAATTACAGTGTTAAAGTCAAGGGTGTTGTTAAACCCGTTTATAAAATGCTGAAAGTGTAGCCCAGGCAGTGAGATGTGTTGTGGTGGAGGTAAAGCAAAGTGTGTGATGGTTAGGGGGCTTTGAAATCCTACAAAGAGCTTAATTAAAAGCTTACAGTTGGGTCAAGATTCTCACTTCGTACTTTCTCAGTCACTCGCTCACTTGCGTACTTGCTCACTCAATTTAATTATTTATATATTTAATTATTCATTCAATCCCTCACTCACTCACACTATCTTGTCCTCTTCCCTGTTTTTCATTTCCTGCTTTTCAAATAAGATGCTAGACGACCTTAGAAATATTTATACTCACACACACACACACACACACACACACACTCCTGGCTTCTAGCTCTCCATCCTTAGGGCAAACGCCCACCCACCACAGGTAGACCATCTCATCTGACATGTAATTCATATTTGAGATGTGAGTGTGTGCATGCGTCTACGCGTGCATGTGTGTGTGCCTCTTATCACCCTTCTCCTCCGGCTCCCAACAGTTTTCTGAGTGTTTGTTTTGGTTCTTCCTGTGAGTCATTTCTGTTCAAGATGGCGGCCGTGCCGGCCTTGTTTACCGTGTGATCCTGAAGGTGGTCCTGAGGGAAGCGCTCTGTGATTCAGCCCAGCTCACTCCATACGGACCGCTTCCAGCTACGAGCTGATTTCAGTTGGTTTCACCTGTGCGGTCTGGGGCCCATTAGGAGTCAGCACCTCGCGCCTTGGTTCACACACGCACACGCACACGCGCGCACACACACACGCGCACTCACACACACCATCATCGTATATAAAGAGAGGGGAGGACAATTTAGGTCTTTGCCCCGACTTGCATCATATTCGCCGGTGTGTTTCAGCCCACCCACCTTTGAACACACACACACAAATGCACACAAATACGCACACATACCCACACATACACACACATACACACACACCCCTCCGTGTGTCTTTGTTGAGTCATCAGAAGTCGTCGAGACAGCTAGTGAGCCTGCCATGGAGCCACAGGGGGCCTGTGGAAACGAGCTGGGAGAGGAAAACACATACTCACACACACAACTTCACCTTTTGTTTTTTTTATGAGATTGGCAACATGATCTTCATATCCGCCAAAATGTTCTCTACACTTTGGCCCTGATTTGTCAGTAACCATTTAGTGTGTTTTGAGTTTCGCTATTCAACTATAAAATACAACTAGACTTCAATACCATCCAAGGATTCCCGGTGTTGCCTTTTGGATTTTATTACATTTGTTTCTTTTTTTTACTTCTGAAAATGCAACATTTGTTCCTAAAGCTATCAGTCAACTAAATCTTTGTAAGGCATTTTTTTCAATTTCAGATTTTTATTTGTGCCCCTCTTCCTACCATAAAGATGTTTTTATTGACTGCTTTTAGCTCCTTTGGGTCGTACTGGCTGAGGGGACAGATTTGGTCCCATTTCAGCTCTAGAGTTCACCCAGTCACTGTAGACGGGACACATACTCTGTCTCCTTTGTCCAACCATCTGTCTGCATGTCTCGATGCATGGATGTTTCTTGTTTTTTAAGTGCTTAACCTTGTCTGCTATAGAGAGCTGGCCAAACCCTCCTCCTCTCCTCTTCTCTCTCCGACATCATACACAAGCACGGACGCATGCAGGCGCACGCACGCACGCACGCACGCACGCACGCACGCACGCACGCACGCACGCACGCACGCAGGCACGCACGCAGATGGACACATGCGAGCATGCACACACGCTCACGCACACACCCTGAACTGAAGGGGGAAAAAGCAGTAATATAATAATCAGTGTGTGTTACTTGGCCAGTGGTAGGACTCCCTCTCTACTGGCAATGCATCCACAAGATGTTCACAACTAGGTTCCTCACTTGCACACGCACATACACACACACAGATGCAGAGCCCTCTGAAGCTGAACCGGGACTTTCCAGGGCAGGGGGAAATTCCATATAAAGTGAAAAAAGGGGTTGGGAGGTGGGGGGGCAGATTTCCGACGATCTGTCCGTGTACTTAATACAACACGATCTGCACGGACCATCTAACAGCTTCCAGCCCCACATCAAATTTTATTTTATTACTTTTCAATATGCCCAACTTTCCCCTGTTCATATGGCAAAATGATTTATTGTCATCTTTCCTTTTTTTTTTTTGTAGTTTATTTCTTTTGGGAGATGACAGAAATGTAGGGCCTTATTCACACCATATGTTTGGCTCGGTGACTTCCTGAACGACAGGTCCACTTCCTGGATGGCATCATTGCATTAGGTGTAGATTCCACTTCCTTTCTTTTTCTCTCACAACTCTTTGCAGGAATACACATTACAATGCTCATGAAAGTGAAAACAAGGATTATTTAAACGATCGTGTCTTTTGTGAGAGGCTGAGATGGACATGGCTAGATAGACATTTAATCTGCTGTGTGGAATTAGCCTGGCCCCTGTAGTAGAAGTGGTATCTTGTGCCTTCATATGTGTAAAGGAGAAAGCTTAGTCTTTCCCATGACACATTCTCCTCTGCTCTCATCTTCTAATCAGCATTAGACAAAACAATGTCAAAAAAATGGAACCCTTCAGAATGTCTTCATTCTAACCATGCGATGTTTGCCTGGGTCCAGACCTTTGAATCCGCCCACTCTGCACAGATGATTCTGGTCTGCCATTCTGACATGAATCAGCTGTTTCTCGGGTGAAAAGGCAATTATCCAATGAGCGCCATGAGGGGACTAACGATTTGCCAATCAGCGCCACAGGCGGGACTAACACCATTGACAAGCTGTTGTCAAGCGTTGTCAAACTTTGCCCAAGAACCTAGGAGGAGTAATAACAACAATGGCGACTGCTATAGAAAAGATAGGCTCCCCCATCGAGACTCTTGTAAATCGATTAAAATGTCTTCTCAATATCGCCCGACATTGTAGTTTTTTGTCCACTTTTAAAACCCCTGCAAAGCAAGTGTGTTGGTATGGTTACATATCAGTGTCGACTTAAAATGACGTGAGCTTAGGCGGATACGTTGGTCTCTTGTGATTGGTTAGGGGAAATCAAATCCCCATCCCACGGAAATTGGTTATAGCAGAGGCAATGTCAGACTTGATGGAAATGGAGTGTAACGAGTTGACAATTCTGTCTGATATCAGGTTAATGCGATGTCATGCACTCTTTTCTTGTTTTGCCTTTTGCAATCCATCCATCACACTACGCACTCACACTACTAGGGTCAACATTAGGAGGTTAACAAGTCTGCCACCTTTCATTTTTTTAAACTATGACAGTTGGTTCTTCTGGTTGCCATTTTTTATTTATTTTTTTAAACTTGGATTCATTTACGCCATGGATGTTGGAAACCAACTAAAACACTCTACTCCAGCCTCCTTCATTCTATTTCTTGATTTGAAAAAATGTATTAATCCAATTTTACCTTTCATAACCAAATTTCTAGTAAATATACCATATGAGGTCTAGCCATGAAACAGTTCAGAGTTTGGCAGAACAGTATACATTTGTACTAAAATAACTTAACCCATAGCACCCCCTCATCGTAATAATGGCTGAGCAACAAAGCGTCTTTTCCAGTATGTATGTGCTACTGGCTATTTCCATCCAGTTTCTCATCGTGTCTGCGCTCATCCTGCGCGAACACAACATGAGCGTTTCCCCCTCTTCACCTCTTGGTTTTCCCATCGCTTGCCGGTTTATAAATCATCCCCTCTCTGCTCTTTCCATGGCAGAGGTTCCTGAACACCTGAGCCTGAACTCTGACACCAGCAGTAGCTCTACCGGCTGTTGGCCCCAGCCCTTCAGTTGGAGGTTTACCCATAGGCTGTCACTGGAAGATTAGCTATTCCTCAACAAGATATAACATGCTGTTTACTTTCTTTTTAGGTTGTGGGTTTAGTTTTTCCATTTTCTTCTCCCCTCCACCTACTATCTCTTGATCTATTTCTATGGTGCACATTGCATGGGTCCCACAGTGGACCACTGTTTTTGGTTTTGTGGTCTTGTGGTTTTTGTCATGTATGAACCTGTCCACCTCAAACCGCATTTGTATCGGTTCAAAATAGAAAAGGAGAACCCAACTGGGTCCAGTGGTATCTCTCCCTCTCTGCAGCTGAGCAGAGAGGGAGGATGGGGTTAAAAACATGTCTTTCTTTAACCAGACCAGCAGCAAACTGCTTGTGGTTGGAGGAAATGTCTCGAGGCTTGAGTCATCCTGAGCTCTGTCTTTGGACGCAACCCGAGTTCAATCATCTGTGTGTGTGTGTTTGTGTGCGTGTGTGTGTTGTCAATAATCATAAGGTTCAGGGTTAAGCAATGGCCCACTCAATTGAAACTGAACAAATATCATTATTCCTTATAGTATTGATGTATTTCTACCCAACGCTGCTCTAAGGTAATGCTAGTTAGTTAGCAGTCACTCTGGGAGTTAATATTGCCTGCTCTACTTACTTTTTTTATAGCTTGAGGGGCAATGGGTTTATTTTTCTGTGTGTGTATGTGCACGCATATGTGTGCGCGTGTGTGTGTGTTTGTATGCATGCATGACACACTCTGTCTGCTGTGTTATGTAATCCACTGAAAGGACGTAATGCCGTTAAGTGTTGAGAGTATTGCTCCCCGGCGCTATAGGGCCCATATACGCTCCCGGCCCCTCCAATGTGAGGCCCCCCTATACACTCCCGGCCCCTCCAACATAAGGCCCCCGTTGCGTGTCAGCAGTGGCAGTTGCTTGGCTAGCCAGGGTCTCGCTGGGTTCATTTTCCCTTGATTTTTCCTTTGAGTTTTATTGTTCTTTGTTGGCTTGGAAGGCCTTCGGGGATCGAGTCACCTAAGAGTAATTACAGGGTCGGGTTACATAGGAGCCAGCCCGCAAATGTCCTGGATCCCCTCTGCTCTA
>OOFG01086047.1:0-11527 GCA_900323295.1 Molva molva
AAACTTGTTTCCCATTCCACACTAGCTGTGAACGATCTGTTCCCTTGTGGCATTTAAGATCCTTAGTGGGCTCTCCTTAACTGTTTAACCCCCTGCTGTCTGCCTGCTCACTGTCTGCATGCTCCTACTTGCCAGAGGTGCCTGATTTCAGGGTTGGGATCTGGGCTGACCAGGGTACCACAAGCTGTGGGGTAGAGAGGACTCCAGAGGAGAGAAAAAGCCTGTGACTCCAGACTCCATGCAATGCAATTTTCCTAAACTTGCTGTCTCTTTTTAAGGACATTTTCCTGCCCCTCCCATTAGCGTCACCCGGGTTGTTGTTTGACAAGAAGACAAGACTGGATTCAACTGTTCAACAGACGCAGGACAAGGGTCCACGTCTGTGTGTGAGTGTGTGTGTTGGTGTGGGGAAGGTCAAGAGATCTGGGGGTGGAATGTCCACCTTGTGATGATGGATTACTCTCTGTTTGGTTGTTCGCCGAGCCCACAGGCCCCGGCGCAGGGGCTGACCCCAGCCTCTCTCGCCCTGCACAACCGGACGGACCACGACGCCTACCCGGAGCTGCCCGGCGCCTCACCCCCCTTCATCTACCCCACGAACGAGGGTCTTTACAGGCTGCCCCAGCCTCATCAACAGCAGAATGCCCTCCATTGCCATCACCGTCAGTCCGGATGGCACGTCCCATCAACTATGCCCTTGCCCAACGCCAGGATAGATCGGAGCGTGTTGTTGGACGGCGCGTCGTCCCCGGACCCCTGCTCCGGGGTCTCGCACCCTTGTGGCATCTCTGAGTCCAGTGGGGGCAGTGTGGGAGGCGGGGGGGAGGGCAGCGGGGCATTCTGTGTGCCACGGGACCGCGGGCGGCACACTGTCCCTCCAGACGAATCAGAGAGACGGAAAGGCAGAGGGAAACGTGGTGGTTCAGGTAAGCCCGACATTGAGATCTTTGGGCGGTTAAACAGTTGAACACTTCTGGAGGTGAAAAGGTTCTTCTTCTTCTCTTCACGTCTTTGTACTTTGTTACCGTTTTTTTTTTATGCCATACGAATAAAGTTTGTATTAGTGTGAAATACATCAGCCTATACCGAGGTAAATGAAGTCAAAATCAACACAATTGGACAATTATGATTAGAGCACCTAATAGATTATTCTCGGTGCACTTTAATCTTGGATTTCTTTGAGGGAAACTACCTAGTTTGTTACAGGAAATCTTGTAGGGTCTTTGTAATGGTCTTATTTGTTTACAAGCTCAAATTAGTAATGATTTCTTGACGGTACATGCATGCAGTCAGGTTAGCCTTAAATGAACACAACCAAAGATGTGGGTACAAACGTGGGTATGCAACAGATATTAAATTGCAGTTGATATATGCATTACAAAGTAATCAAACTTCTTATTTTTTTGCTCACTCAACATTAATCATTGTTACTGTATTTAATAGTTCATAATGCAGCTTTTATATATATTCAGTTATTTGAACACACTGTATTGAATAATTTTATTCAAAGGCCATGCCATTTTGTTTGTTTTTTGCAAAATGTAATCAGTGTTTTGAAACCACAATTGGCTTCTCGCTGATAAGAATATTATAACATTATTTCACTTAAAATTTTTTTGGAAGAGACGTGCAGTGAATATAACGTGATTATTTTTTGTATGACATTACAATTATTTAAAGCATTTTTGCTCACATTTGCCATGCAGCCTCAGCATTTCATTTCATTTCAAAATGTCAACATGTTCAGAATATTTGTTTGCTATTTGTTTTACGTCTCAATTGAAACTTCTGTATACAGTAATGGAAGGAAAGTCCTTTCTAAAGAAAAACATAACTTTTTTTTCCTATAATACAGTGAACTACTTTACTTTACTAATTACTATTTTCTAAAAGCTAAGCCTCTAAAACCAAAGCCAGGTTTTGTATTTTCCTTACACTCCTGGGTTACAACAGTCAGTAGACATTTATAGCCTACAGGTGCACTCTTTTGTGAAGCCTGCCTTTTAAAATTGTTACAATAGAAACCCCTGGCCTTTAGCTTCACCAATGTTTAGGCCTTTGTACTACATTCTCAGATATAGTCACAGAGACAATGCTTACCAGGCAAATTCTCTCAAGGGCACTGTCACAAGGAGAACATCTGGTACCCTCAGAACCCTTGTAGACCACCTGCAAGGGGTGTCTGGAGTAACTTGTTATTCGTTACTCAACACCCTTAGGACTACACCATTGTTGCATGAAACTCTATTTAGTGGTCCTACTATTAAGTAGGGACACTATTGTAATTATTATTATATAATATATAATATTTATATATGTATTGTAGCGACCCACGGAGGTGTGCCTCGTTATGTTTGAGTTTGGCAAAAGGTTATGGGGCTTGTTCAAGTTTTATGTTTAGTGTATTGTAGTGTTGTTGTGTTTTATCGTTCTGTGAAACAGACCATTGCAAACTGACTGACTGGCTGACCGACCAACGATGTACTACCGTGACGCAGAGAACTATGTTCAAATATGTATTCTGTGTTTGTTAAGTGTGCTGGTGTGTGTCAAAATAAAAGTCCCTCCTGACGGTCGTGTGGTGTATGGGACGCAGGTTTGACATCAAAAGAACTCGTTTCACAGCATCGCTCGCCACATTGGTGTCAGAAATGGGATGGAAAGAATTGATCAAGAGCTCCTTGAGATTGAAGACCCAACACGCCTTCCTGTAGGCGCTAGCACCAGAGCGCTACGGCAGCATGTGGGCCTCGCCGCACCCCGGTCGCTAAATTAGGCATTCAAGGAGGCGGAGCAGGCTGAGGCAATCCTCTACAGCTGAGCCACCCTGTGGAGGGCACCCTCGTCCCGACCACGCGTCAGAGTGGCAGACTGTAAGGGCATCAAGCTGGAGGACTACAACGATGCAGATCCTGTTTGCCGGTTTCACCCCCAATACCCATTACCATTCTACGTTCCTCGGCTCTGACCACCATGGGCCACCAACCGTTACTATCGCTGTGACGAGCCCGTCACCTAGCGCGTCACCTAGCCCGTCACCTAGCGCGTCACCTAGCCCGTCACCTAGCCCGTCACCTAGCGCGTCACCTAGCCCGTCACCTAGCCCGTCACCTAGCCCCTCACCTAGCCCGTCACCTAGCCCGTCACCTAGCCCCTCACCTAGCCCGTCACCTAGCGCGTCACCTAGCCCGTCACCTAGCGCGTCACCTAGCCCGTCACCTAGCGCGTCACCTAGCGCGTCACCTAGCGCGTCACCTAGCCCGTCACCTAGCGTGTCACCTAGCGCATCACCTAGCGCGTCACCTAGCCCGTCACCTAGCCCGTCACCTAGCCTGTGACTGCCGTGCGCCCGCACCCAAACCGTGACAGTTATTACCGTTGGGCAAGGGCTATGGCAGTTCCAAGTCATACCATTTGGGCTCTGTTACGCGCCAGCCACGTTTGTGAGACTGATGACGAGCGTGCTGGTGGCCATTCCCCGCGACCGCTGTGTGGTGTACCTGAATGACCTGAGGCCCTGGATCACACCTGTGACGCTGCCTTTACCCGACTCCGGGGAGCCCTGATCGAGGCCCCTGTGCTGGCCTATCCTGATGCCCAGCAGCCCTTCATTGTGGACACTGACACCAGCAACTTGTGTTTGGGCTGTTCTGCCCCAGAGTTAAGTGGGTAGGGAACAGGCGGTAGCCTACTACAGCCGGGTACTGAGCCGGGCGAAGGAACTTTGTGTCAACTGTAGGGGGGTGCTGCCGGTAGGTCATGGTAGGTAGGTCACAGATCATGCCTCCCACACCTGGAACCAGAACCTTCGTAACCCAAGTAGCCCAGTGGCTGGAGGCTCCACAGGGATATGACTTTGAGGGGCAGCAGGACCAGGACGTCAGCACGGTGACGCGGCTCCCCTGTGTGACGATGGAGTGCCATAAGTGTCAGTATGAGGAGGAGTGGGACCGGGAGACGCCGATGGTTGCGGCCATCCAGAACAGCAGCGACGAGGGGTGGTTGACTGGTCAATCCAGGAGCTGCGTCAACATCAGGGAGTGGACGCAATGTTGGGGCGAGTGAGGTGCTGGCCGGAGGAATGACATGACCAATGTGGGGGGAGGTGTCGGCATTGGGCCTGAGGTAAAGGTCTACCATTTCCAGTGGGACAATCTCAAGCTCCACGACAGGGGGGTGTACGGTCGATGGCAGGGGAATGACCTGCTCCAGCTGCTGGTGTGTCCCGTGCTCTGCTCCCAGGTCCTTCAGCAGGTGACGGCAGGGACGGTGCACTATGGGAACTCCAAGTCTCTTCACCGTCTCCACAGACGGGTCTACTGGCTGGGTTGCCGACAGGACGTCAATCTATATGTGCACTACTGCAACCTCTATACAGCCAAGAAGGGATTCTACCAGCATTCTCATGCCCCCTTGCAGCAGTACTTGGTGTGGGCCCCAATGGAGCGTGTTGCGATGCCGGATCAGAGTGCAGCAGAAAGGCTGGTGGAGGAGATGTTTGCCCGTTTCGAGGCGGAACTTCAAGTCCCACTGGGTTTTGATGTTTTCCTTGCAAGGGGGTGTCTTGACATTGTTAAGGCCTGCAGTTTAAACAACATTGGTAATTGCTGGCTCAACCTTGCTGGTGGGGGCTAAAGACTGAAGGCCATTTAATGGTAAATGATGTACAAAGGGCCGTCACCTTCCTGTGACTTATGGGGCCATTTTCAAGCTACTATATTATGGTATTCAGTACTTGTGTCTATGTAATTGGTTTTGCATGCCTGCCAAGGCAGACTTCCTTATTTTCCTGCGTTGACTGCCTAGAATGTTTGTTTTTGACTGACACATTGAAGAGATGATTATATCATAATTATAGCGCATGATAGCAAAATGCAAACCACATTGAACATTTTCTGGAAAAAGCTGAAATGTTAAGGTTTGTTCAGATTCAAATTGCACTTGAATATTTCCTTTCTAGCACACTGTCTGCACATCCCGTAGTAATCATGGCTTTATTTACCAGTGGTCAATCATGGCTTTATTGACCACTGGTAGCCTGAAAATGTTTGGTTTTTCATTTCAGATTCCAAGGACGGGAGCTACGAGTCAGGCGTGAGAAGCAAACCCAGGAAGGAGCGCAGCGCCTTCTCCAAGGAGCAGATCCGAGAGCTGGAGTCTGAGTTCTCTCACCATAATTACTTGACGAGGCTTCGGCGCTATGAGATCGCTGTCAACCTTGACCTCACAGAGAGACAAGTATGTTAGTGTGTGTGTATGTTTCCGTGTTGTGTGTGTGTGTGTTAGTTTGGTTTATTTGATCATTCATCAATAAAATCATCAAAGGTGATCACAATAAAGTTAAAAAAGTATTTCCAATGTGGTCCTTTTACAAAGCCTGGCAGTAAAATTTAATTAAACAGCAGCAAGTAAATGCACCAGTAATACATGTGTTTGAGTGTGCGCGCTGTGTGTGTGCATATGTGTGAGACATTTTCCCATTAAAAATATCATAGGACATATCTGAAAGCCTTGTTTTGACACCAACCAACATCGTGCAAATGCTGTAAGGCTAATCGATTCCAAACCTGCAAGGTTCTTTGAAGCATCAGCCGTTGGTGTTTGCATCTGCAAAGTGACTTTTTGATGCTGTGTGTCACAGACCAACGTTTTGTTAATGCGCACACACAGAACGGTTGGCATTCATTTGGCTGTAGATGTGGAGGCCAGCACGCTACATTGCTACATTGACATGTTAAACTTAAACAGTGAACAGCAATTAAGAAATAAATTTGTAAGGAAATAAATGCTAAATTTCCCCTCAGGTTGGTTGCTCTCCCGAACATTCTCAGATGGTGTGTGTCACGGGCGTTTCTGAAAGCACAAGTCCATATTCCATGTTTGTACTTCTTACTCCTGCGCTCCTCTCGCAGCTGCTTATATGTTATTCTGCTTTTCAGCTGTTTCCTGCTTTGTTAGACAAAGCTGCCCGTAAGTAGTGCCATTGCAACATGTACGGTTGCAATGAGTGGTTGTTGATGAGAAAATGGGCCAGTATACTCTCCAGTATATTATCTCCAGTATCCTGACATGGAGATCAGCAGGTGTTGGTGTACATTTGAGCATGAGTGGTTTGTATGTGCATGTGGGCGTGAGTATGTTTGTATTTCAATGTGTGTGAGTGCATGTAGTTATAACTAACTGTGTGCAAATGTGGGCATGTGTGTGCATATGTAGGGATGCATCTTTGTGGGTATGTGTTTTTTATGTGTATATGTGTATACGCTGAGGCATGCTACATAATGTCTTATTTTCCTGTTTGTATGTGTGTGTGCCTCTTCCCTGTGTGTCTTAATGTGAGTGTGTATGTCGGGGTACTGTCTGATATGCAGACTTTGCGCTGGGTGGCCCGGCAGCAGGTAATGGAGTGATAGGGCACTGGAAGGGCTCTTCCAGTGGCTTAGCAGCCTGCCGGATATGGGATCCGCTAATACTGAACCACGTGAGAGTCAGGGAGAGTAGACCCACCCCCCAAGCCAACGCTGGGATGCTGTACTTCATACATCAGCACATACTTGACCCTGGTGGAAGAAGACGCATAAAGGAAGTGGTCAATCCCCTCTCCCCCCGAGGAGGTCATTATATTATTACATGTCAAATTCAAATTTGTACTTAAAAATGTTTTGACAAGAAAGCAATATTGCACAATATAGATATCTGAGAACCAATTCTCATTTCAGTGATTGGCTAGGTGTCGGACAATACCTTACCACTGATGTTAGGGTAAAGTTAATGTTCATCCAAATGTGAGGTGACTTTTATTCAACATTCCCTTTGTTCATGTAAAACAATGTGCTAGCTTATCAATATCCATTGCAGTCCATTATTCCTATTGAAACTGTTTGGAAAAAAACAACTGAAGAAAATATGAAAAAGTATAGTATATGTAGTTTATTATTCCCCTTAATGGACGAGGCTGATCAAATTCTATTGTCTTATCGGCGGTGTCAGCATGTTTTTCCCCTCTAGTGAAGCTAAGAGAGGTGCTTACTTCCATTATTGTTTAAACAAACTAAAGGAAGTTGAAAGCTGTTTGGTCAGCAGAACGTATCACTGTACAATTTTGACCTTTGACTTGACGTTGTTTTTCTTTATGTGGGATGTGAGTGTGGGTATAAGTGGGTAGTCTACTGGTGTTAGAGTGTTCGACTCCCAGTCCAAAAGTGTTGCATTCGAATCCCAATATCCACTATCTACGTGGCATCCTTGAGCAAGAATCCCCTAAAACCTACCTCACTTTAGATAAAAGCGCCTTCAGCTAAAATGACAACATCTTTCATAAAAATGTTAAGGAAGGCCGAATCACACTAGTCTTGTCAACAGCACACAATATGGCCGGCAAAACTCTTCTCCATCTTCTCAGGTAAAGGTGTGGTTCCAGAACCGGAGGATGAAGGGGAAGCGCGTCAAAGGAGGCCAACGGGGGATGGCAGCACGTGAGGAAGTATATGTGAGCGTGAAAAAGGGGGCGTTATCACCGTCAGAGTTCTCCGGCTCGATTGGGCTCGCACACCACTCCTCCAACCTGCCAGCCAATGAGGACAGCAGCCTCAGTGACCGCAGTTCTGAGCATGCACACTCTTGACAAGCTTGCCAAAAAGGGAGCGAGAATGCTGAGCTTGTGTGTGCGTGCGTGTGCGTGCGTGTGCGTGTGTTTGGGTGTGATTGCCAAGGAGCAGAGTTCAACTTCAAGCATTACAAAATAATTCAACATTTGTGAATGCAGTCTGCCAACAGTGGGAATAAATCATACCTTGTGAACATTCCAGAGATGCCCTGCAGTTGAAAAAATGCACATCATTTTATTTTGCACTATTAAGGATTAGCTTTAATCAAATTCGACTGTATTCAGCTCATAAGAAAAAACCAAACACGTTAGCCATGCACAACGCTATGGTATGTATCCCGTCTAAAACATTTTAAAGAGCTTGCACTCTGCGTCAATTTCACTAAGCTATACAAAACTTATAAACTTCTCAGTTTACCTGACATTTCCTTGTTTTACAATTGTAAATGAGAGCTGGAAGCACTGGACTGAAGACACAAATGGAAACAATGTCATATTTGAGCAATTTTGGACAGATGTATGAACTCATAAATGTCCAAACTTATCATGTATTAATACAGCTATTTTGTAACAGTTGTTCAAACAACATTGTTCATAAAAGCATTTGAAAGCAACATTCTTGTAATTATAGTCTGTTCTATCCAATAATTTCCATGTGTTAAACTCTTAAAGAGAGAGAGAGAGCAGAAGAGAACAAGATTTTGAAAAAATAAGATAACAATTGCCCCCTCCCTCTCTGCTACTATGTTTTCTCTTGAGATGAGTTGCCTTCATGCACCTGTGGTGGCGCTATCATTATGTTGTGTGCACGGATGTGATTGACTGGCAAGATGGATTCCCCGAACCAATCAGGTAAGAGAAGCCCACATTAGACAGAAATTAGCCATCAGCAGCCGAAAATTGATATTGGCTCATGCAGAGGCTAGCGTGCAGTGAACCAGAACAGTTATCGTCACGCCGCATTTCACTCAAGCTCAACGATTGCTTTGCATTTCTAACAAATTACAACTTAGCTTCACAAAATGAAATGTGAGACATTAACAAATCACCCATTTTTCTTTCACTTCTATGCCTTTTAGCATCATTTTGGCCATGTTTCCTCCGGGACACCAACATAAATGGAACAATACATTTGTACCCATTTGCAATTGCTGTGCAGACAGTGTTTTCTCCCAGTGCAAGAACAAAGTAGTACAAGCACCGTTTCCATGCTTGACCATGCCATTTCATGACTAGTTAATGAAGCATCAATGTAAATGTGTTCACAAGTGCTCCGCATCACTGCCTATGAATTGCCCGAATTCTGAGGCATGAGTAGTTTAAATTACAAAAAATGTATATCACACATGAACGAAAACAAACATGATAAACATAAAAAATCGTATAAAAGACATATTTATTTCAACAGTTACACATCAAATGTATGGAGTTACATTTTTGGCTCTCTAAAGCAAACAAATGTCATGAAATAAATGTGTTGTGATGGCAATGTCAGTAATACTCTAATGATGCCCAACCTAACAGGCTCTGAAATAGCCGACTTGGTATCAGGGTGGCTTGTTTGATTAGGTATATGGCTAAAGGGCTATGGATTTAGAGAAATGCAGATTTACTTTTGTACACACAAGGACTGTAACAAGGAAGTATTTCTTGGATGTCATGTTGACATTCTCACTTCTACACTCATATAAGGCACATATGCCCTATTGAACTACCAAAGGAACCAACACATTTCTTTGTTTTTATTTAAAATCATTCTGTAGCTCCATCAAATATACGTATCTTTGTCTAGTCTTTATCACTCAGGTAGACTAGACAAAAGCAAGTGGTTTGTTGCCTTTAGTTGTCCATTAGGTTGTGTTACTGTATTGTTTTGTAGTATTGAGTAGCACTTTACAATAAGGGTACAATAATTAACCATTCATTTACATTAGTTTATGTAGCAAGCAATAAGCAATAAGCAATCAACAATTAACTAACAGCTAATTAACAGTTAACTTATGGTCTAGTAATCATTTACTAATGTTGTTCATGTTTACTAATGGTGTTCATGTTAACAAAGGTAATCGTAAGGTATTCATTTCTACATTATTTAATAGGGTTGGGGTTAGGGTTAACCTTAGCCCTAAATAATGTAGAAATTAATACCTTACGATTACCTTTGTTAACATGAACACCATTAGTAAATGATTACTCAACCATTAGTTAACTGTTAAATAACTGTTAATAGCTCGTTAATGCTTATTACTGCATTCATTAATGTTCATTAATGGTTCATTATTGTACCCTTATTGTAAAGGGTTACCTAGTATTGTATCTGTTATTGTATGTGATGTTAATGTACACAAATCATTCTTAAAAATGTTTCAGCCAATGTCCAAAATGATATTATATTATTGCTGTATTAATGGAATCACAATGTATCATTAGATATTGAATTGTTATGATACATATTGAATTGTATCATGATGCATATGGGGCCGGCCCTCAGAGCCTGTCCCAGGGGACAGGCCCTGAGCCTTAGGGCCACAGGGCCTTGGAGCAACCGCCAGGCCAAATCACACCGTGTTCTTTTGAGGTCACTTGTCCACGGCATCCTACACAACCCAGGAAGAGGATGCAAAGACCGGGATGAGGCTCATACACTTTTTTTTCTTTTTTTTATGAATATATATATATATATATATATATATATATATAGACAAATGACATTACTTTCAAAACACTGCTCTTTGTTACCACTTGCTGATGGCATACAGTCAGGGTTTTGCATGGGAAACAATTTTCTATAGAAAGGAAGAGTTCATCGGATACACTGGAGGAACCAGAGCACTTCAGTAATTGGAAGATTCGTTGAAATCATGGTGATCGGTGCCGAAAACAGTAAATAAGTAAAAACCGGTAAAAATAGCCATTGTTGTTTAAATGGTTTAAGTGCGACAATTTACAATTTCTCAACCTGAATTTCTCATTCAAAAATTATGTTGTTAGCTACAACACTCAAAATTATTAAATTTAACTTAAAAATTTAATTAAAAAATAATAATTATTTGACCATAACACAATACAATTCAGAACACTTTAATGGTTTGTATTGTGACAGCACTGTGAATGGTACAACATCTGGATGAAAGCAGCCAGTTGAGATCAGGGTGGACATTTGTGTGAGTCGGAGATAGTGAACATTTAGGAGCAAATAATTATGACAATTAGCTTTTCTTTCCAATGTGTTGTGAAACACATCTGAATTGTATAGCTTCTGATCTTGTATAAACCCTCCAACTTTTCCTCTTGGGGCAACAGCTTTCCTTCAGCAGGAAGGGTAATGTTGTCATTACAGTTCTCCATGTCAAAATCAACAGACTTTTCCACTTTGGACTGGAGTGTCTGCTTTTTGCTTTTCCAACCAAGTGATTGGTGTAATTGGTGGCATGGCGTGGTTGTTGATAGAAGGGTGTCCACCAACAAAATCCCTCCAGCTGTTGTGTGGATACATAGCCGTTCCATTCAAGTAGTTCACCACTTCTGCTGGAGCTATGTTGGTGGTGGAATGATACGAAAACTCAGGATTCTGCAACTCTCACAGGCACAGAACATTAAGCAGACACTCAAAGGGTTTCTGTTTTCTAACTGTTTTTTGGTTTCCATTGAGTAAGTGTCTTTGAGACACTGACCATGGAAGGGCCTGCTTTGGGTTTCTCACTATTTTTGCAGACGTACCTGCGACACGGCTCATGAAGAAGATAAAAAGAAAAGGGATTGTGACACATTGTTTATTCACAGAATGGTAAGCAAACTGGAAATATTTTATTTGAGGCCTGGAATGTCCTTTAAAAAACAAGGCCAATAACTTATTTGAAATCTACATTTAACCACATCTCAATTGATACCATCTTGACAATTCAAGTAAAAAACTAAATA
>OOFG01086055.1:0-2500 GCA_900323295.1 Molva molva
TAAATATAGAATAAATGTACTAAAATTAATTTAACACGATATCATCAAAAGGAGGAAGCAGGAAACTAGAAAGGGTTTTTACAAGTGCGATGAGAATCAGTTTCTCACCATGGCTGATGGCGTCTATAACGCAACTAGGTGGCGTTGGAGCTTTGCTTTCAACAGGGCTTTGATTTGCATTCTGAAAGGTAAAGAAATGTATTATGACTTGTTAATCCCTTCATCTGTAGAGCCAAGAAAGTTTGACAAAAAGGTGGATGACGTTGTATAACAAGGTACATGGGAGCATAGCGGGTGGGGGAAAAAAGTTGAATCGATTCACGTAAGATTCACGATTCTTCTCTTGTATGTATTTGAATCGATTCACAACTTCCAAAAATCAATTTATTTCCCCTTTTGTCTTGGGTTTGCCTTTATGTGTTTACATTATTTAAATCCGTTTTTATATCTTTTTCAAAATTAAAAGCGGCAAAATCGAATACACAATTTACTTTGCCTTCGTGCCGTAATATAATAAAAAAATACAGAAAGATTTACACCTCAGTGCATAATGCTCTTATAAGACAAGAAGTTGCAAATTCAAAAAGGGAGGGAGACTTCAGAGAGATAAGGCCTGGAGAGATAACGCTCGGAAGTCACGTTGGCTTTAGTACCGGTTACAAAGTCCTGACACAAGGACTTAGGACCCTAGAAATTGCAAATTCGTCGAAACGTATACTATATGTATTATACACGTTTCATTTCCTTTCTTAATGCCAAAATTCCCAAAATATTTGGGAGTTATATACTACTACTACTACTACTACTACTACTACTACTACTATCATCATGTTTCAGACGCTTTTAACATAAAATATTGACATAACCCTAAGAAAATAGCCTCGATTTCCAGTCTCTCTTTAAAATACATAACATGTTTATCGGTAAAGGCACGGAGATTTAAATCACTTAGAATGACCTCTGTTGCAAGTAGCTCCAGGCGTTCGCCATGGCCATTTTCCTCCTCTGTGAGGGTGTCTGTTGAAGAAACCCCCTGCTCCTCCTCTTTGCTTTTCAAACAATCACCCCTTCCACTCAAGTTGAGGGGACCTATAAGGGAAATGGGGGAAGGTGGGATGGGCGAGGAAAGGACACAAACATTCCATCAGATCAGCAGGATTAACTGCGGTGCGTAATTGTCCACATTTGAGTGTGGAAACAAAACGAGGAGTTTGTTTTGTTGTTGTAACAATTAGAATTCATCAATTAGAATTCGTCATTATATGCACAATCGTGCATATAACATTGGTAAATAGAGGGTAACAATGCACAAAAAAAACACCACATAATGCAAACAAAGTAAATCATGCATAGTAATTCGTATCCCTGCAATTTGCAAATCATTGTCAAACCTCAAATTGCAAGAAGCCGCTTACAGTGATTCGATTATAAAATATCTAAGTTACGTCGGATAACGTTGCACGTACAGGAAGTAAACTCGCTGCAAAAAAGAGCTGATAAGCGTCCATACCAGAAAGCTCGGCTGTTTCATTATTCCATGCATTGACTTGAACTCCAATGCTACACGACACCGCCTTTCCGCCCGATTCTTTCCGACATTCCAGTGTTTCGTTTCGTCCCTCGCTTTTAACCATGGCCCCAACAAATGCCTGGTAGCGAGTCTCGAACAGTTTAGTTAATTCCACCGTCGCGACCTTTACCAATTCGCCTAAAACGGACTCCACCTGAGCGCGAAAGTTTAAATCCGGAGCGGACATGTTTGCCGTTTTTTTCTGTGCAAATCATTAATTGATAATGATTCAATTTGCTATGTTACAGATTCTGGAGTCTTCCGTCTTTATTTACCAGATAACGAACACATGGTATAGAGAAAGAGGCGTGTATAAATTGACGCATGCGTGCCGCGGAGTTTCAGGAACAAGTGAAGGCAGGTCACGTGCTTCAGGGTGTTGTTATTCTCATAATACGTTGTAAATGGTTATATTAATGTATCCGAATAGAGTTTAGATATTGGGTTTCAAATGGTTACAATTTGTTAAGGCGGGGTAAACCAATTGGAAAGGAAGCATTAAGTAGAATCAGCAAATTAACGATTTCATTTGGACAAATTAAATAAATTAGTCCAGCCCAACTCTGCGTATTGGTTAATCCTACCAATCTCAGTCATAAATTACCACGAAGCTCTTTTTTTAGCCCCGGAAAATGAAAATGACCCGTTATGGTTATTCCAGCTGATCTGGATTCATACCAGTGCCAACTGGATAACATTGTTGGTATATGAAACGACCCAACCAGTTCTCCGACACCGCCCACCCCAACCACCAACCCACCATGACCCGAGGGTTGTAAAAATTAAATCTGGACTCTGGAATGCGTTAAAAAATGTTGAGGAAGTAATGATCTTTAAGAAATACCAGACAACTTTTATATTCAGATAGGCTGTATGATGATGTTTAAGTTTAGTTCTGAAACTGTAAACCTAAATTTTCTATGTATTATT
>OOFG01086055.1:7500-11519 GCA_900323295.1 Molva molva
GTTGTGGGGCTGCAGCTTCCTCAGGGTTGGTCTTTAAAGACACAGACATGTTATGTTAGTTTAAAATAGGAATGTACATTTATATTATAGTAACGACACTTCCGGTATTGCAATGAAAGACCCCTGCCACACACCTTTGTTGCTAACTGCCATTTAAAAGAAAAAGTGCTTGATCAACTATCGAAACGGTCGTCCTCATAGCCCCCCACCCTCACACACACACACACACACACACACACCCACAACACAACCCCCACCACCCCTGAAATTTGTTTTTCTTTAAATGGTGCAGAGCTTGACATTCCCAGTCCGCCCCATCCTCCCGCCCCCATAACACGGGTCACACATTGTCGGCTCTGCTGGAGAGCACCCGGGGTCCGTGCGCTTCACCTGTCGTTGTCCTCGATGAAGTCCACCAGCTCCTTCTCGGTGTAGGGCTTGCCAGGGATGACCAGGGGGTTGGCCATGAAGGGTTCGTAGAAATCCACCTCATTCAGCTTCAGCTCCAGGATCTTGGCCATCTGGGAAACACACATTGGAATGGATGTATTGTGTTTAAAAAAAAATAAATTTGGAAGGTTCTTGGGCTTGTACACTATTATAGTCTCATTTGTTAAGCGTTATTGAAAAGGCAAACAGTTTTGCTACAAATTAATTAAAAATAATGTGTAGAGTGTCTAGTTAAATATCCATTGGAATGATGTTTACAAAAAGATAATCTTATGTCAAATATTCAAGTTAATTTGGTAAGCATCATCTCTTGAAGAAAGTGTATATCTACTCTATCTGGGTGTGTCAAATGGATATATCTTAAATGAATAGAAATAATATATCAGATGATTTTATTGGTCACCTTAGGGTTGAATGTTGCGTAGAACATAATATCGGGATGGAATTCTTCAGCAGCGTCGACGAACTCAAGGAAATCTGAAAAGGGCAAGCATCCGTCAATATGTTTCAGAAGGTCATCCCTGGCATGACTAATATTGACTAAGCAGCATAACCCCTAGTTAACAATGTAACCAACCGTCCTCTTATATTAGAGAGAATGGCTTGTTCTCTCTAATATAAAGGCAATTGCATGAAACAATCACAAAAAACATCAACCTAGTTAGTTATTTTCATATAGATTATTTTAAGTAAGCAGTTTAAACAAGGAAACGAATCAACTCTCTAAATGGCGGAAAAACAGATTGTCCAGAAATCAAAAGGTCTTATCATGCTACCACCGTGTACAGATTCTTACGTTCCGACTTGTGACTCTTAAAGTAGCCCACCAGTTTGATGTCCTCTTCCACGTTCTGGAAGGCCTTGAGCTCCCGCTGGTTGTCAATCATATCCACCGGGTCTTCCAGCACCTAGGTCAGAACCAGCCTTTATTCACCTAGCAGCCATCTTGGTTCCGCATTCAGTTCCCCCCGCCCAGCTAGCGTTTAGAACCAAGATGGCCGCTAGGTGAATGAAAGCCCATGGGCTTTATTCGCCACTAGCTGTGAGGGGGAAACTGAATACACAATTCCACATTCAGTTCACCCCACCCAGCTAGTTTTAGAACCAAGATGGCCGCTAGGTAAATGCAGGCCCATGGAAGGCCACTGAGGACAGGGTATGAAATTTAGGAGACAAAATAGTTGGATGTTGTGTACCATGGGGGTGTATCTTCCTAAATGGTGTTTTATGGTTGTGGTTATTGATTGGACAGGTTATTAACTGAGAGATTATATCCTCACGAACATCAAAAATGTACTCCACGAGGGTGTCCGCGGCCAGCTCTCCATCGTATTCAATCACTTCGTCGTCGGTGAAGATGTATATACTGTCGGCCTCGTCGAGGTCTGGGATGAGAAAGGGATTGAGAGAAACACGTTGATGACCAATATCCACCACCAGAGGGCAGTGTTGTGCGTTGGAATGATTTTTGCTAATGGCAGTTGGGATTGGTGGAGGGTTGGGGAATTTCTTTTTCGTTTAGATTGTTGACTGTTTTTAAGCAGCAAATGATCTTAGATGCCATCGACCTACTGGCAACTACAGTATCTTGATTTTTATAGCATTTTTCTTATTTTCTTATGTAGCATTTTCAATTTTCTTTTTTTGCATTGACATGATACTAGCATGTCTGGGCTGATCAAATTTCCAAAGTTTTGCATGCATTTTTCTTATGTTTAATTTATATATGTTCTATATTTCCTTCTAGGTTCGTATTTATTTACCTAACTTCTTGGCAACAATCTTGTCCTTCTTCTCATCGATGAGGCCGAACCCAATATCCTCATCGTCAAACTCGTCCAGGACCTGGGCTGCAAGCTGTAAAAGCGAATGATGTGGTCAAAATACCTCGTAGGCCATTGCCTTGCTTCAGTGGAGAGCAGAGTCACTATAGTGGCGCTCGTTGTTTCGTTTCCAGCTTTCCTTCTGTGTTCCACTTGTTGGAGTAAGTCTTAACAAACAGTATTTGTACAACAAGAAACCAGACAGATAACTTTCGTCTGAAGTGTTTACTTAGAAAAAACACAGAATTACAATGTCAAAAGCACGGTAAAAAAAAAACTGTGTTGCTGACAGTATCCGACAGTATCTGACTCCAAACTAAATGTTGTCCAATCAGGGTTACTACCAAACAGTGACACAGTATTTATCTAGCCGGAAGCCCGAAAGTACAGAAATGTTTTTATCATTTACACATAACAAACTTATGCATTTTAGAGCAATATACATCTTATGAATTATATGACATACTCAATACAATTTTTAACTGTTTTTAACCAAATTATTATTAATAAAGTAGTCCCTCATTGGCTTTACAGTCACCTTCTCACATTGAAGTCTGTTGTCCTACCTGGCCTGCTAAGCCTGATAGCCTGCTAGCCTACTAAGCCTGCTAGCCTGCTAGCCTGCTAGCCTACTAAGCCTGCTAGCCTGCTAGCCTGCTAGCCTACTAAGCCTGCTAGCCTGCTGGCTCAACAACAGACACCGGCTGCCACATTAATTGATGGCCTCACTTGCCTGGCACACATAAAGGCCTCATGGAGCATCGCCACGTCTGGCCTTCACACTCGTAAACAAACAAACTGAATCACTTGCTTGTTTCATTACCATAAAAGCCTGTCATTATGAGACTGCTGCCTCTGCACTTTCTAAATCTGTGTGAAACTTGAACCCTTGTGAGTGACCGTCGGTCCGACCAATGGCGGCACTCTGTGTTTATGGCCAAACTGCATTGATGGAGTTGTTCTTGAGGTGGTACTGGCAGTCTCTCAGAGCAATGGTTTTGGGATGGCAACAGGTGGATACACAAGCACGCACACACACACGCATGCACGCACACTTTCTCTCAAACTTTCTCTCTCTCTCCTTAACACTCTTGCACCATTGTCAGGGACAATAATTAGTAAGCTACTTAAAGGGGTGAATAGTTTGCTAACAAGGCTGTCATAGAACGATGATTGAGGGGGCTTATAAGCTCCAACCAGAAATAACTTTCATGTTCAAGGAGTGCCATTAAGCCTGCTTTTAGAAGAGCTCACTGGAATAGCGCTTGCAACTTCCTGTAAGCATGCTAGCGCTAACTAAATACACAAATAGGTTGTCTGGTAATGTGGTCGAATTCCACTAAAGTATTAGGAATCAACTCACATACATTCCTGTAAAGAAGGATTGACATGACATCCGTTCTATTTTAGGAATGTCTTGCTTTGCAATCCAATCCAATGTCCTCAAAAAACCTGCAGCCTTGCTCCAAGTCCAGACGTTGCTAACAGATAGCTAACTATAAGCACAAATCTACATCAGTAAATAGACAAATGAAATCCATAACAGCAATCATTTAATTATTTAAGCTCAGCTCCTATGAGCAGTAAGTGCTGAATGTATTCAAGATGAGAAGCAACACAACACGGCAGGGAACCCAACCCACTGGAGATAAATATAGCCAACAGATCCACTTTGCCAGCACAGGGACTATTTTAGCAGGGAGGCGGTCAGGGCTGGGGTCTCTGCGATCCGCTGACCGGTACAGT
>OOFG01086056.1:0-11947 GCA_900323295.1 Molva molva
CACGGGTCTCTGCGTCGTCGGTGGTCCCCAGATGCCTGTGTCCAACTTGTCTCAACGTTGTCGCTCTATCCCCGCTCCATTCAATTATATATAAGCTGATATGCCAGTGCATGATGCAGATGTATCAACGTGCAGCTGGAAATGTCTGAGAAAGGCAAGGTTCATTTACCTTCGATAGCTGAGTAGGGCCTTTGTCACATTAACAGTGATAGCTAGTTGTTAGCATTTAACAGCACGCATAATAAAATACCTGGGCTTTCTCTTGCAATGTCTCTTTTATATCATCTTTTTATAATTCGAACACACTTTAAACGTATGCACGCTGATGATAACTGCTTGGATGTTCGTGCGGTTTTTGTCATCTTCAATCAATCACTTTCTCTGCCTTTATTTGCTAAATTAAATGAAATAATTCATTATTCATAGTCTCAGTCTCTCTGCCTGGAGTACGTAGATGATGTATGTATGTTAGCTCTTTCACCATCCATCCATCACCCTGCCAAGTTTGGCAAATGTCACTAATTGTTGTTGGCCACAGTGTCTGCGGAACATTTCAATGGATGCTGCTTTAGCGGCACGGTTACATACAGTCCGTTTTTTTTATAGAAAACCCCAGCAAGCACGCGTTCTCTCAAAGGGACGCTTCCAAGACAAACAACAACAAACAAGACAGGTGCTTGCCTATTCATGACTATGATCTATGGACACCAATGTAAGTGTGAGCCCAATACAAATAGCTCTTCTCCCTCCACTGCGATGCCGACAGCAGTGCTGCTAAGCGACTTGGGAATCGGCGGGGTGCACCAGTGCAAGGAGCCGCGGTTCACATTGTTACAGCGTAATGAGTCGTCTGTTCAATCCCACTTCTGTCCCTGCATCAAGGCACTGATTGGCTACTGAAGCCTCAGCGGTGACCTGCACAATGTGACTTCTTGGCATTAGGATGATGGAGGCAGCGGCCCCCTGGAACCCTGAAAGGTGTGTGCTTTTGAGTTGGCCATGCTTCGGCAAGTACGAGGAAAGCAGGGGCAACACATGATGAGCTTGCAGCATCTGCGTTGCCAGCGTTGCGAATGTTTTCCTACGGAGCTGAGCGTTGAAACCCAGCGGACAGTTTGGAATATATACGTTAACGCTGCGCTCAATGTTCAAACAATTTAAACAATGCCCCAGTGGATGCTGACCTCTCGAAGCGCATCCAATCAGATTACAGCTGTTGCTTCGATGTTTGACATTCTAAAACCAACGGAATCGACACAGCGATGGCTCTCTTCGTTTCTAAACTTCAATACATGTTTTATGAGTTAAAAGTACTGAACCCTCCGTCTGTTGCTGGGCTACATTCCGAACGCCCAACCTTCATGTGTCGACCACTTTATTACAAAGGGGTTTTACCTGGTGGATGTTCTCTTGGTGGAGGCCCTACTATCTACTAGTGCTCCTGCCGACCGGTGGAGGTCTTCCACTGGTCGAACCAAGTTCAAGTCCAAGTTCAAGTTCTTTATTTAGTCAAATGCACAACAAAAATGCAGTAGCAGTCACTGCTGGCCATGAAATTCAAGTGTTCCAAGCTCTCCTCCACACTGCAGGTACTAAGTAGTAAGTACAATAAAATAAATACAATAAAATAAAATAAAATAACAACAGAGTGATAATATAACATAGTAAATAGTTAGTATATATGTACAGTAAATATACATAGTGCAGTATAAGTTATTATAAGTTATTGCGTGTTTTGGGGGGGTGTAGTGGGGTGATCACAGTCTAGAGTTCAATAGTCTTGTGGTTTGGGGGAAGAAACTGTCCTTGAACCTGGTATACATGGGTACCAGTGTATACATGGAGTCTAAAGGAACTACTGGAAGGGACCTGTTTGACCTTCTGTCGTTGCCAGGGGACACAAAACCAAGCTTGGGATGGCGCTCATCAGGGGTGAGATGCCTACACATCCCGGGCATTTTGAGGTCCCATGACTAGGACCTCAAATCCAAGAATCTTCTCTACTACAACCAACCGGAGAGGACCCTGGACTGCAGAGGGAAATTCTGCCAGGGGGCTAATATGATGAAGGTGGGACCATCAGTGAGGCTTTTGGTCCCTGTTAACCCACATATGGAAATCCACAAGATACCACCCAGAAGTGGTGCTTAGGAGGCCCTATTTGTGTCCAGCAGATAAGGTTCATACAGTAAAAACCTTGTAATATTTTATTGCTCCACCTTTTGAATTTACCAACTGATACTGTGGTTGTAGCTCTGAGAAAAATGCAAACACAAATGCAGCTCACCAGGACATGATTCTGGACTACGGGTCAATTCCTTTGTCACATGGTGCTGACCAGGCCAAGGGTAGAGGAGTGTATCTTCAATGGAGAGGGACAGTATAATCAGGCATTTTCCAACCGAGTTTTCCTATCTCTGCTGCACTGCTCTGCTCTCCGGTCCTTGTCTCTTCAAGTCTTGGTTGATTGGACTCATTTCTAAATGCTATAAAAACCGGCCAGCCTTACATAGTACATATGTTCAGAGGCAAGCTGTCATATCTACTCACCAGAGCTGTAACCAGGAAAAAAATCCCAATGTCAAGAGATATTGTCGGTGGTAGGAGGGTTGTGGGTTGTGTTAAAATTATATTTTTTTCAATCCTATTTCCCTTTAATATGGTTATTTAATTGAGGAAGCATTTTCTGGAAATAGATTTACTGCTAACATGCTTATTGGGAATATGACCCCAGCGTTCTATCTGTCTGTCTGTCTATCATGATGACAACCTGCTACCCAGATAGCCAATGTTATAATGTTATGCACATTCTTAAACTTGTTGTCCCAACGTAGACACGTTATTCCCGAGCCACAGTATTGCAGACAACACTCAAAATAAAAAATATTCCAGAGAATATTCTAGTGTGCTTGCTGTGGTACAATGGTGTCTTTGCCTGTGTGTTTGATCCTCTCCAGTTGAGCGGTGCAAAGGAACCGAGACACTTTTACTTTCACTTTCCACTTGGTCTAGCTCAGCGAGAAGCCTTAGAGATAGCAAGGAGAAATAAATAAAGGTCTTCTGTATCCTTTCCTCCCCTTTCCCTGTGCCGCAAAGAATCTGAATCTGGGTTTATTTTTAACATCCTCCTCTCACCTCCCACTACTTTGCGATGAGTTCAGTCGTGTTTCGCTTTCTCTCCTTTTAAAACCCTGATTACACCAAGGGTGGGATTATTCACCGCCGCTGGGCCAGGCGGCAGACGATGGGTACACAGCCTGACATTTTAGTCTGGCATACTCCAAGCCCTCCGAGGGAAGTCCCAGTCTGCAGTTTATCCCAATGTTTTCCGGTGCACTGACCACCAACCAAACAATACGGTGCAAATCCCTGCAGAGTTCATATGCAATAGGATTATCTGGTTGGTGTTTTATTTTCTCCATAAGAGACGCGGATGGGGGGCTTTTAAATGTGTACCGCTGCGCTCATGGAAGGAACTCCTCCGAGAGCTAGCCGACATACGGGAGCCAGTGTTGTGTCGGTGAAGTGAATTATCAGGGCAGTGCAGTTTAATTTCCATCTGCATGTGTGTGTCTGTGTGCGTGTGTGTTTTGGTTTTGCGTTCATGCTATTGCTAATGCGGGACTCAAAGGCAGTTAATATGAAGTCATCAGAGGTGCTGGGGACTGGGCTGTCATTGATTGGAGCAGGTGTCAATCACATTGCCATGGTGACAAGGGGGGCAGGAGAGGGCTATCCGGTGTGTGTGCAACGTCACACGCCCCATTCACACACACAAACACACACATTCTTACACATGCACACTCTCTCTCTCTCTCTCTCTCTCTCTCTCTCTCTCTCTCTCTCTCTCTTCCGTCTCACCCGATACTCAGGTCCACTTAAAGCTGCTTGTGATACTTTAAATTTCACAGGGTAATATTGAGCCGGACTTGACAAACCTCAACAAACCTCGACAAAAATCAACATAATGACACAAAGTGACCCTTTGGGCTAGCATATAGGATTGTCCGTCTGGGCTTCAAGAGCAGGAAATAACACAGCCACACATGAATTGATGAGGGTTACCTTTGAGGTGCGTTCAGAATGCCTGGGGAATTCGTGAACAAAACATGCTGCGCTATGTCAGACTCATAAACCTTGAAGTTGCTTTAGAAGTTGCTTTCAGGAGGAAAGAGGGCTGGAATGACTATGTAAAACAAAGTTCTAACGGTAGCCCCCATTTGACAGTTGGGGAAAGCTTGTTACAGTGACCAGAACTTGCTGATGTCATCTAGACCAGAGCCATAGAGAGAGGGAGTTGAGTCATCCCTGGTCACTCCATAAGGCCAATTATTTAAGAGCAATGGCGAATCATGGAGACACTCAATAGTTCCAAACATTGGGAACTTATAGCAGCAGCGCCGCATAGGAGCCGTGTTTTCATTGCACTTTTCGAGGTCAAGTTAATCGGCAGCACTTTCGTTGACCTATTGTCACATTTTAATTGAATAAGCAATATATTTTCAGCATGTTAGCTTTTTTTATTTAAGTTAGTAGATCTTAACTAGCTAACATTCGCAAACAGATAAAGCTAGGTTACAGGGAGCAAAACTAATATCGTCAATATGGTTTGTTACGTTGTGTTTATATAATGGTGTGCATTCGTACAGACAAAATGCCTCTAAACATGTGTTTGAGTGGGAAAGGGTAGCCTATTTTTTACTTAAACATTGGAGATACTATTTTGTAGTCGTTTTGCGGTGAAATGAGGACGTCATTGGATGTTATGAAGCTGTTTGTTTCTATAATAAAAGGGTTAAACAAGGCATTGTTAGTTACTTTGATAGTCAAAAGAATAAATCTGCAGCCCAGTAAGTAACACATCTAGTAAGTAAGAACTTACTAAAGTCTTACTAACATCAATAGAGATCAATAGAATAGCATCTGCAGTCCAGTAAGTCACACACCTAGTAAGTAAGAACTTACTAAAGTCTTACTAACATCAATAGAGATCAATAGAATAGCATCCATAGTAACCCACACACCAAAAGCCATACTAACTCACCACTACATTGCTAAGCTTAGTGAATATGCATATCAACTATTGTTCTTGTGTAATGTAATAATATAAAGGGATCTGTTATCGTCACTATGACCGGTTGTTTACGTTCCTCCCTCTGCCAACGCTGCGATTCTACAGACCCAGCACCTGAACGCATTCATCACTATATCTGGGAATTCAACCACCTCCCTCTGGCTGCAACTCTGCCCACTTTCAAGCAGTTTTTGGACTGTCCAACCAGGGAAAGCAATTCACTGCTGTGTGCTATTGTTAAGTAGGCATACAGCTCCATAGACCTCGCCCCTGTCGGGATATCTGACCACAACCGGACCAACCTGCTGCCCCTGTATAAGCCCCTCGTCCATCGCCAACCTGTCCCTACTTGGAGTGTGAGGAGGTGGTCACAAGAGACCAATGAGCTAAAGCAGGGCTGCCTTGATACAGCAGACTGACATTTCACATGTCACATTGGAGAGGACATTGATGAACTCACGGATTGTATAACAGGGTACATATACTTAAGCGTGGACAATGCTGTTCCAGCAGAAACTGTACCCTGTCCCCCCCGCCCTCTCAGCTCTCCCCAACAACACTACAGGACCCGTCAGGCACGGCACACTGACCGTAACAGTGGAGCAGGTGAGGAAAGAGCTGAGCACACACCGACCAGGCAAGGCAGCGTCAGCCAAAGTGTACTCAAAGCTTCTGTCTCCCAGCTGGGCGGGGCACTCCAGTACGTCTTCAACCTGAGCCTGAGTCTGGAGAGCTTCTCTCTGCTGTGGAAGACATCCTGCCTGGTTCCTGTACCAAAGGTGCGTCCTAGCGCCTCCAACGACCGCAGACCAGGGCTTTGAGAGACTGCCTTCCCACCTGAGAGACTGGTCCCTTGAGAGACTGGTCTGGGTACAACTTCGGCCCCTGGTTAAACCATCACTGGACCCCCATCAGTTTGCCTACCAGCCAAAGGTGGGAGTGGATGATGGCGTCATCTTACTGCTTATGTTCCACCAGTCTGTGGTAGCCGGTGCCATTTTCTTTGCAGTTGTTTGCTGGGGCAGCAGCTTGAGGTCAATTAACACCATCAGAATCAACAAGCTCATCAGGAAGGCTGGCTCTGTCCTTTGGGCGGAGCTCGATTATTTGGTTGTGGTGTCAGAGAGGAGTATGCCGTGCAAACTGCGGAGCATCATGGACAATAACTCTCAACTTCTCAACCATGTGCTTGGGAACAGGAGAACCTTCAGCAGCAGACTGGTACCACCAGGATGCACAACAGAATGCCACAGGAAATGTCCCTGTGGCAAACACAACTCATCTGCCTCAGGCAGGGAGACGGACAGCAGAGGGACTCTGTTCTGCTCTGTTTGTTACATCTTCCTATTTATAATAACTCCGGATAACTATCTCTCAGTGGATCACCGTTACTGCCATTTACAATACTCTGACTTATGGGACTTGTGTGCAATGACAGGGACATTATGTTAAGTATCACGGATATAACCACTGAACATTTGAATCTAATCATATACATTTCCTGTACTTTGGATTGATTCTGTACATACATAGCTATTGGCCACTCTAATACATCTCTGTGATACTTGCCATTAACCTGTGATTTCTGGACATTGTATATTTGGACTTGCACCATTTACCTCAAATGTATGGTCCTTACTGTAACTGTTATTTTTGGCATTGTGCTTTTTGGAATAACATCCTACTGCTAAATAGTTCAAATTTGTATTGATGATACCTAATGTTACCTGTCACATTTCTGGCTGTACATATATTGCGCCTTACTGCTTTGTGACTAATTTACTCTTGTATTGTTGATTTGCATATTTGCACTCTATATCGTTGCTTCTTTCCTACTTTGTAACTTAACTGCCGCACAATAATTTCCCTTGAGATCAACAAAGTTATATCTTATCTTATCTTATATGGATGTTTTGGTATAGATGAAGTATTGCTTGTGGATCTGGGGGGTGGGTAAACAAAGAAAGCCTGCTTATGTGCCATTACACCCCTAGTCTTGTAAGTTACTTCTTCTACTCAGGTTTCCCTCATTGAGGTGGGTAATTATTGTGGTCATGTTACCTTGTCTTCTAGGCCTTAGTCACCCTGTATAGTCCTATTATAGCAGACCATATACTGAGTAATACAAATCTTTGTATGTACTAAAGTTCTATATGTGCATTGATTAATGCACCTCAATAAGGGATAAAACTTTGGATTCTAGAGATGATTATGAATTTTCTTGTTGTCAGTGGAATGCTTTTACACTGGAGGCCATCATTGAATAGACCATCAAGCAGCTTTCAACTGCAACACATTGAACATGTCGGCTGCACACTCCTGTTGTTGGTGGATCCAGAGCCCCTGGAGAAGCCATGGCTGCGTCTGGAGGGGTTGATATCCAATTCATACCTTCTGGTGTTTTAAAGTAAATAAAAAAATCAATGCGACGATTAGGACTACTAGAGGCTGAAGCTGCACAATGTTGGCTAGCCATTTAACCTGTCCCTCTAATCCTTTATTTGAGCTAGTTATACAATTCTACTGTAATTATATAAATATTAAATACTACTATTAAGCCGTTCGGTTTACAATACTCTAAAGCAATTTGCATTATATTTACTAGCTACCAGAAGTCGCTGTTTCGTGGTGAATCAGCAAAGTGATGCACAATTTATCACTACCATGACCCGCTTGGAACGATCTGAAGCTACATGAACCACGTGACCATGAGGCTTTTCAAACCTCCAGTGACGCGACTGTGTCTCTCTATGTCTCTGATGTAGACAAGTTCCTAGGGAATTGTGGGGCTTGTAGTTAAACACAGTTAAACAGTTTAATCCAGTGACCGGAGGGACTCTCAACGTGCCAAGTTGTCCTGTTCAGATTTAAAGAGCTTCATTAAAAATTGAGATTTTCACCAGATTGTAATTAGGAGACGCTTACTCCTGTCATCCTGCTAAAATTACAAATCAGCAGGGTTATTTCTCATGATATGAAGGGCAAAACCAGGAAAAACTGAATATAATTTAAACAAGGGATATGTGCACAACTTGCAGGCCTATATATTTTAATGTACATTCGAAGGGGATTCATTTCAGCCATGAATGTGAATGAAAAGAAAAAAAGAAACAAACCAATGTATAATTGAAAACAGGGTCTAAAAGTTCAAAAATTATACAAATGTTAAATATACGATGGCAATAAGCGAGACCTTTTTATGACATATACATTTTAAAGCCATTTGAAAGCTTTATGATTTGAAATGTAAATTAGTAAACACAGACTGCTTTCTGTAAAAACTTTATATATGAGCTGTTTTATATTCAGTACCATAATGGTAGTTTTGGCAATTAAGATAAGATAAAATGTACTTTATTCATCCCAAATGGAAAATTAGGGATTCCTACTACGTCAGTTATTGCATCCATAAACTGCGGTCTGCGTAACATAACAAACACAATGGAAGTGTATTTTCCGAAACCCATTGGCAGCAATTTTAACTACCAACATGCGAGAGCCAGTGTTGTGTCGGTGAAGTGAATTATCAGGAGAGTACAGTTTCACTTCCATCTGCGTCTGTGTGTTTCTTTGTGTGTGTACATGTGTGTGTGTGTGTGTGTGTGTATTTTGCGTTCATGCTAATGCTAATGTGGGACTCAAAGGCAGGTGACATGAAGCCATCACAGATGGTGGGGAGGGGGCTGTCGAATAATTGGGGCAGCTGTCAATCACATTGCCTGGGTGACGAGGGGGGCAGGAGAGGTCGTGTGTGTGCATTGTCACACACGGCATTTACACACACACGCAAACACAAACACATTCTTACATATGGCCATCTACAAACAAACATACTAATGCACGCACACATACAGGCATGTACACATGCTTACAAACACAAACACACACACATTCATGATTGTTCACATACAGACACACTTACATGCATACGCACACACAGAGCAGATTATATATACACACACACACCAATGCACACAAACAATCTTATAAGTTGCATATCTCCCTTCTACACTCAAGAGATTTAGATCTACTTAAATCAAAGAAAACAAAGCCAATCATAGCCAGACTTATTATTCTGAACCACCCGTAACCCCATACCCTGGCCAACTTAAAGCTCCTTGTGATGCTTTTAATTTCACAGGCTAACGTTGAGCCGGACATGCTAAGCCCCAATAAACATAATGACACAGAATGACCCTTTTAGTTGCCCAGTAGGAGTGTCTGTCTGGGCTTCAAGAGCAGGAAGTAGCATAGTGAATCGATAAGGGTTACCTTTGAGGTCTGTTCAGAACGCCTGGGAATTTTTTTAAAGCAGCATGCTACTCCGTATGCTGGATTTAGAAACCTTGAAAATGTGAATTTAACCGATTAAAACAAACATCCAGCTTTTTAGAAGCTTGATAAGATGTATTTGCTGGCGATATTCGCCATTTTGAGCTACCTCAAGAGAGTTGTAATGGTGTAAAATCCTAAATAAACGTTAATATACCACAAGCTAGGCTAGACTGACAAATAAGTTCACAATTAATTACTAAACGATAGCTTCAGGTGGTGTGTCGACTGAAAGAGATGTTGACCAGGCACAACGAGATTTGTGCTGCTATCTGGGTTTCACTGGGTTACACTACAATGTGACGTTATGATGTACAAGCCCTATGGAAGTTGCTTAAGAAGTTGAATTCAGGAGGAAAGAGATTAGGAAACAGACTGCTTTCTGTAAAAAAATATATACATGAGCTGTTCTATATTCAGTACCATAATGGTAGTTTTGGCAATTAAGATAAGACAAAATGTACTTTATTCATCCCAGATGGGAAATAAGGGTTTCATAATATGTCAGTTATTGAATCTATGAACTGCGGTGTGCGTAACATAACAAACACAAATGAAGGGTGTTTTTTCCAGACCAACTGGCAGCCATTTTCTCTCCTGTTGTCTTCTTCTTCATCGTCTCGTTCTCTCGGTCTCATTTGCTCATGTTGGCTTGTATGAATCCATCACACGTCAGGCGACAGTTGTCGGTAAACAGCTTGGTAAACAGATGACTTTTAGCCGGGCGTGTAGGTTAGGCAGGGGAGGGGGGAGAGGGTGAGAGAGGGGGAGAGGCTGATAGGGAGGGCAGGTTGGTAGGTAGTTAGATGGAGGAGGTGTGATAATGATGGGTCTGATGTCATCCTGAGGCCAAAGGCGGACATGATGGATGGGTTGGAAACACATACACGCACATGCACACACGCGCACGCACACGCACACACACACACACACACACACACACACACACTAAGCAGGGTCACAAATAGTCATGCACGTTCTCAAGCGCACACAGGCTCACGCATACACATATGCATTCTCCCACACACTCACACACGCAGACACTTGACACACACACACACATAACCCGAGACATACATACGGACACATACACACAGAAAAAGACACGTAAACACCAGCATACACCGACAACGCAAAAATATACAGAGCGAAAACACAACCCCCACGCACAAACACGTGCACGTACACACACACAAACTAGTAAACACTCACATGCGTGACAGGCCTACCCTGAGGCCCTGCGGTACAGACCCACACTCATACGCTTACTGAACTGTGGGGCGCCAGAGGTAAAACGGGGGAGAGGTGAGAGAGAGAGGGCAAGAGGAAGGAAAGAGATGAGAGGAGAGAGAGAGAGGTTAGGGCGAGAGAGAGGTGGTGCCAGAGAGTGAGGAAGTAGTGAGGACAGAGAGAGGTGAGGGCGAGAGAAAGGTGGTGCAAACGAGGAAGGAAGGAGGAGAGAGAGGGAGAGGTGAGGGCAAGAGAGAGGTGGTGCAAACGAGGAAGGAAGGAGGAGAGAGATAGGGGGAGGTGAGGGCGAGAGAGAGGTGGTGCAAGAGAGTGAGGAAGTATTGAAGACAGAGAGAGAGGTGAGGGGAAAGAGGTGGTGCAAACATGAAGGAAGGAGGAGAGAGAGAGGGGGAGGTGAGGGCAAGAGTGAGGAAGAAGTGAGGACAGAGAGAGAGGTGAGGGTGAGAGAGAGGTGGTGCAAACGAGGAAGGAAGGAGGAGAGAGAGGGAGACGTGAGGGTGAGAGAGAGGTGGTGCAAACAAAGGAGGGAGGAGAGAGAGAGAGGGAGGTGAGGGGAAAGAGTGAGGAAGTATTGAAGACAGAGAGAGAGGTGAGGGGAAAGAGAGGTGGTGCAAACATGAAGGAAGGAGGAGAGAGAGAGGGGGAGGTGAGGGCAAGAGAGTGAAGAAGTAGTGAGGACAGAGAGATGTGAGGGCGAGAGAGAGGTGGTGCAAGAGAGAGAGGTGAGGGGAAAGAGAGGTGGTGCAAACGAAGGAGGGAGGAGAGAGAGAGAGGGTGGTGAGGGCGAGAGAGAGGTGGTGCAAGAGAGTGAGGAAGTATTGAAGACAGAGAGAGAGGTGAGGGAAAAGAGAGGTGGTGCAAACGAGGAAGGAAGGAGGAGAGAGAGAGGGAGGGAGGTGAGGGCGAGAGAGAGGTGGTGCAAACGAAGGAGGGAGGAGAGAGAGAGGGTGGTGAGGGCGAGAGAGGTGCTGCAAGAGAGAAAGGAAGGAGGAGAGAGAGAGAGGGAGGTGAGGGCGAGAGAGAGGTGGTGCAAACGAGGAAGGAGGGAGGAGAGAGAGAGAGGTGAGGGCGAGAGAGAGGTGGTGCAAGAGAGGGAGGAGGGAGGAGAGAGAGAGAGGAGAAGGAACGAGAGAAACAGAGAAAGGGAACAGAGAGGTAAGGGCAACGTGGAACAACGCAGAGAGATGTAAAGGGAGGGATGCGGTCGAGAGGGGAAGGAAAAGGTTGATGAGAGAGCTATGGGCACGATAGGAAGGAAGGGGTTAGGGTGAAGGGGGGGGGGGAGGAGAG
>OOFG01086057.1:0-11732 GCA_900323295.1 Molva molva
TTTTAAATTTTGACTACCTTTTGATTAAAATATTGATAGATGTATATATGTATATATATATTGATGTTTAGATGTATATGTGTATGGATGTATAGATGTTTAGTTGTATGGATGTATGGATGTAAATATATGGATAGATAGATGGATAGATGGATAGATGGATGGATGGATGGATGGATGGATGGATGGATGGGTAGATGGATGGATGGATAGAAACATTAAAAACCAATATTAACAATGATTTAATATGGAAAATAATATTGAACATTTTGAATGATAGTCAATCTTAGGAATAATTGTTAGGATTCAGTAGTATGAGGTCTAAAACGAATCTTCTAGTTATCCATTTAGGCAAAAGATCAATAGCCTATATCTTTGATATTTTCTTCGACTATAAAGTCATCTTATCAGCAATCAAACGTTGTAATATGTCTGACCCTGTGATTTTTTTTAATTTTTTTTAAATAAAATTGAAAAAAAAAAAGCACGGGCGCATGGTTTTGCCCCACCCTAAGAGGACTGACAGACATGGTCGGCCAATTGGTTTTCTTTTGCCGTCGTCATCCTGAATCGATCCACCCCCTTCTCTTCTGTGGACCCCCAGGCCTATATAAACAGAGAAACCCATCCCTCTCTGACCTACCTAGTAACATCATAAAAAGCATTACGTGGACTCCAGATGGGAGGGTTCACGGGCCGAGATTTCCGTTTTGTTTCAGTGAAAGCCGAAGAGTGAGAAAGACGACGCATCGACTACTAAATCTAACCCCACCTGTTAGCGACACACGGTAAGTATAGCCTATAAATAAAAAAATCTACTACCTGTTGATTGTTCCAACGAAACTATCAAGATAATGTAGCTATTTACAATATAAATGCACATAGTGTGTTGCTTGTTATGTGGTCATCTGCTGCTTACAATTTCAAAAATAAGACACCGGCACGCGAAAGGAAGCCTGTTCCCAATGCCAGCCGTCTGTGGAAAATCACATCAAATTCGATCTTTTCTACATCCTTTTTTCATCGCCTATGAATCCTACATTAACGTCGCCACGATGTCGCGATTTAAAAAAATACATCATAGCCTACCCGACACATTGTGTGATTTTGTCTTGTTCTACTGACCGTCTGATTATCACTGTAGTGTGCAGGTTTCTGTCTTCTAAAAGAAAACTTTGGGGCGGCAACAGGTGGCATGTTTTCCCGGGCCGGATTCCCAGCCATATGCTGAAGAGACGGACATGGTGGCAGCAGGGCGTCATTCAGCACCGAGCCATTGGACAGCTCCCTCGTCGAGGGCTGCTTAAATTACAACATTCAAACCTCATTTGAATGGACTAATAAGTAATAACGAACAACTGTTTTTTCGTTTTTTTGTTCAGCTGTTTATTATTTTCGTTTGAGTTCATCAAATATCAAACGTCTAATGAATCCAATATGAAACATATGAACTGCCGTTAACACTATCAGCATTCAAATGTAATCATATGTAATTGACTGTTGCTTTTAAAATTAAAAAAAAGACTGCATGATTATTATTAATTTATTTTATTAAGAACCACTAGGAAGGCGAAGAGTGAATGTTAGAAAATGATAAGGTTATTGATTTCGTGGAAAAGGTTTGCAAATTATTTCAGACAATCTGCTTATTAGCGTCCTGCTGGACTGCTCATCGATCTACATATGGTCTTGTCTAAATGGCAGCGGCTGTCCCCATCTAGTCTTCAGTTGCAACATGCTACCCACCGGTGCTTTTCCCATTTCCTCTCCTCCATTTCTTCTTTTCCCTGCTTAACTGTCCCCTTTTCCCATCCCCCTCTCCCACTGACTCCCAGTCTTGTCGCGTAGCTACCAGCCTAGGAACATACTGGAGACTGGGAGACAGCCTCTTTCTCCCCTCACCCTCTGCTTCCTTCCTTCCTAGCTTCCTCCCTCCTCCTCCCCCTGCTCCTGTCTTCATGGGACTCATATGAGGGATGTGTGGATATATGCGTTATTCTTTGCAGCATTTGATGAATAGGGTTTATTTTCAAGTGCTGTGTTGTGCTGTCTGTTCTCCCCCTCCTCCTCCTCTGTTCCTCTTTTGAGAGGGGCTGAAAGGTTGGCATTAGAACAACAAAGAAAGACTGGAATGTCAACAGGCTTCAGAGAGAAATGAAGAGAGAGAGAGAGAGAGAGAGAGAATGAGGGAGAGAAAGAGGGAGAGAAATGGCAATTGGATATTTCAATTTCTAAGACCCTCAAATTGCCAGTGTTGCATGTAGAGTCCATGGTCCTTCAAACCTAAATTACTAGTCCAATTATTCCCTATTGTGCTCCCCGCAGGCCACACATGTCTGCAGATTAAAATAAGGTCATTAACAAAGTGAAATAGAATATTGGGGTCTAACATGGATGCAAATGTATGAAGTATTATCACGTTTTTTTCTATGATGTCAAAAAAAGATATCATCTTTTTCTCTCGGTAGATTGGAGCAGCGAATGGGAAGATGTCCAACAGAAGAGGAGAGGGATGGATGGAAAGTGCTGGTTGTTCTGAATGGAAGACTAGTGATTTTGTTGTGGCATTGATGAAAGAACAACAAGTCCCAGTCTACCTCTCGGTACAAGCAATGCTCTGCGTTCTACCTCAGACCAAACAGAAAGAACAAGTTGTAGATATATGTGCAGTTTCACCAGCATGTGTAGTGTTGATAACGAGAATGTGCTTAAAAAGTATGTATGATGTCATTGTAAGCCTCACAGCTAAATAGCAATACATAGTGATGATTTGGACCACAAAATGCTCCTGTTTCTAGCAAAAGCACCACTTGTTTTTGTGTTACAGATGTTATATTGACTGTATGCAATAATCCACTCTGGTAACATTTGCTAATACACGCATCATTCTGCTGGATATATGAAAATAAACAATCTATGCCAAGACCTTACAAACCAAACGATTACTGCATGATTCAAATGACTGAAGGCCTTTATACAACCCTAAGAGGCCTGTGAATAAATAACAGCATATAACTCAGTCAGAAACAATATGACTGAGTCCAATTCATAGAATAAGTAAATTGTTCATTGTTTCATTAGTGCTTCGACTGGATTCAAATCTTTTCAGTGTCTGCAGGAGCTTTCAATAGCAAGGTCCCTGTGAAGAAAGGCCGACAAGGGGTGGGTGTTGAAGGAGTAGCTACATACTCGCTGTCTGTGGGCGCAGGCCTTTGATAAGCTCACCAAACTCACCAGACGGGCACAGTGGCTCATGGCTCTGTGGTAAACCACAAACAAGTATTCACTACAGTCTCATTTACATTGATGAAAGGCTGACAGGCTGACTTGATTTTCTCCTTGGCTGACTTTTTGTCAATGAGCCTCGTGGTGGTGGTGGTGGCGGTGGCTCATGAACTGCCGTGTCAAACAGCACACATGCTGTATCGCTCCACCCAAAACGAAATCATTTTGTGTAACATTCTGCTCTAATCTTTCACGTGTATTCAGTGTCGAGAGCAGGAAATATGAGCTTCATTGTAAGAACTCAGTATCCTGTGATACACTGAAATGGCCCAGATTGTGACACTCCTACGAATTCGATAACGCAGGCCTTTGTAATCATTGTGTCTACACTCTATACATTTTTGTCATTATGTGCCAATCTCAACCAACTGAAAAACATACAGTTAATAGCTCAAATCTTTTGCTCTAACGTTGGCGTATCAGCTGTTGTTGCCCTCGACTCAAAGCTGAAGGAATCAGAGGAAGGGAAGATAAACAATTAAAATCAAATCACACCCAGACGCCAAGCTGTGTCTGTCTTAAGAAACAATTTCCACTCATGTAATTCCTGGATTTACAATGAATGTTTTGATAAAAAATGCATCACTGCTGTTCACAGACCCAGAGCCCTGTAAATCTTGAGATAGAGGGCATGCTGGCATTTCATATAGAAAGCGAGGACCAGCTTCCGTTGCTAAGCAACACAAAAGAAGCATTAAAACTGTTTGTTTATAGCTACCAAATATAAATGTCGTCAATGTTCCAAGGTTCTTTTGAAAGTGCAAGTAATGGAATGTGTAACATATTTTTTTACAATACTGAACAAGGTAGTTTTGGGTGGAGGGTGGATAGGAGCGGGGGGAATTCTGGGACATTTGTATTGACATCCTTGACAAGAATGCTGTTAGTGTAACTAAATACATGGAATGGATGGAGACATATTTCCCATGCATCTTGCTGTATAAAGGGTAGCTTCAGGCCTGGTAAAAATAGCTTGTATAATAACAAGGGACGGCTAAAACGTTCTGACCACTCTTTTAAAGAGGCACTGGTGGATTCATATATCAAATGACCTTAATATACAAGCAAACCTTTTTAGAAACATTAGATTTTGGTTGCTATCAAGCCTGATTATGAAAATATGACCTATAATAAATGTCTGCCCATAAACAGTTCATGTTGTGATTTGACTAAAGCATTAAAGTTCAACACTTGCAGGGACGGTGAATTGAGAATTTGTAATACAATGTATACTTTATGTGATCACCGTTTATAAAATGTTACACAGGTCATAATATTAATTATACGCCCTATATATTCCCTTCTGTTGTCTTAACCTCTTGGATATCTCAAAAGAGAGGATGATTGCTCAGTCATTCACAATAACAGAAAGAAGCAGCATTAGCATCCAATAGCATTGGAGTGACCATGTTGATATGCATCTCATAATAACTAAATAACCAAAACCAACCTGTGGTTTTAATTCTAGAGAAGTGAAATACTTTTTTTGAATGGTGGATTAAAAAAACGGTAAAAATCGGATGTGTGAAAGAAAGCATAATAAAATAGTTGACAAATGGAATCACACATAGACATCGCGAGTGCACAGACCTTCTCTGGAGAGCAGCAGTCAGTAAGTCGGCATACTCCCACCTCACTGTTACCACGATGTGGGCTCCCAGCCTGGAAGGATGGGGCGCCAACTGTTCTCTGATGCCTCTGCTGGCACCCGGCTGCAGCCTGGCACCCTGGACAGACCCGGGGGAGGGGGGGTGGTGGGGGTTGGAGCATGTGGCTTTGTTCATTGGTCACAAAGACAAACCCAAAGTTTGATGAGAATAAGCAAATGTGATCATTTGTTTTTTTTTCCTAGATGATTGACGCCCTGTCATTCAAATTGTATTCAAATGTAATAGTCTGTAACTTGCGATTGTAGTTTGCACCATTCATGGAAGCGGGGACAAATTGTACCTCAATTCTTTTAGGCCTTCCAGTCCGAGTTCAAGCACATTGCTGGTGTTTGTGTAGTCAAAGATGTTTATTATTTTATAGTTGAATCAACCCGTGTGATTTGGCCTTTAGCCAAGAAAGTAAGGTTGAATCCTGCCTCAATGTTACCATTCCGTAGTAAATTTATATCATTCTTCACTAACACCAGGATCTTCTTCATGATGAAGCGAATACATCCATTGCTCATCAGAGGAGATGACTAAAGGAGATGAACTGCGTAACTCCTCAGATAAACATGGTGGGGTTGGGAAATGCTCGGGTTTGAACAAAATGAATCACCACTGTTACTACAGCGACGTTCCATTCACTCCCTCTTTAAATGTGCAGAGAAGAAGATTTGAGCCAATGATTGAAGAATGACTCATGGGCTGTTTGAAGACAAGCTTCAGTTCAACAAACATTGTTACATTTACTGACTTCCCTGGCCATCAGACCTCAACCCCATCAAATACTCTGGGAACGTTTTGTAAGTAACATTCCCCAAATATTTCTATATTGCTATTAAACTGTCAAATTCTCATAAATATATAAATATTCAAATTATTAGGTTGTTATTCCTGCATTTATAATACTGGGCCTAAATTGGCACTCTATCAGCAGGTTAATGGCCATGCAGCTTTTTTGAGAAAATGCCATTATACTAGCCTTATACTATGAAATGATCGCTAGTGGTATGCATTCTGTTCATTTGCTTTTCTATTTAGACGATAACATTTATTTGAATATGCTTAAAGCTGATGCATTATTTTTGCCTCCAACAAGAAATATGTTCTGCTGACACTTTTCTTAGATACATTTCAATTAGAGGCAGTTAATAATTGTATCTCATGTAAAGGTTTACACAAATAAATGTACAACAAAAGTAATGTTGTTTAAAAATGTTTAACATTATATTTACAAAAGACAATACACATGCAGGGTCACAGTAAATGATAACCTTCAGCCTAGAGGTCACCAGGGATGCACCAACGCCACTTTTTTCCGCTGTCTGTCGGTTTTGAGTACTAACCAATTCAGTTTTTTTTAGAATACCAAAAATCACAGACATCACATTGTTTGTATCAGAGGAAATGCTCTTGAAGGTTTACTATACCATAGTACAACCTTGTTTTGAACTGATATCAGATACAAGTCGCGTTATTGGTACATCCCTGTCACAGTATTCCTTTATGGCAAAGAGTAAAGATGTCAGCATTTAGTAACATACAAATGTCTGTAACCAATGACCAATAATCTAAATAATGTTGACACATTTAGATAAACATTTTAATAGTATATCAAATAACAGTTACGGATTTCTCAGGATGAGACAATAGAAATTCGATTTGTTCCCTATCTGAATACAGTTAGATATAAAATAAGTTTAAATAATGTGTGCTAACGAGCAATGACAAGTTTTCATCTAGGTTTGAATTCTCTTTGATTATTAGGAATTCTGACATGGAAATAAAAACAGCACATTATGAAGCACTTTACATTTCACCAAAATAAATTGTATGATGACCAGTACAACCATATCAAGATGAAATAAATAGCCTTGCATACAAAACAAATGCCAACTAAAACAAACAAGTTAAAGTAGGATTCGGATTTGTGGCAAGAAGATTTTGGAGTTTCAAAAGTGAGACTAAAGAAAAGAAATAAGTGAAGCACTCTCTATATACCCCTCTTGTTGTTAATGAGAAACAAAGTACCTAAACCGAAATGTTGGTTAAGTGCCAATCAAATAAATAGCAATAGCGTTAATTTGCCAATATAAACTTAAAAAGAAATAACCTATTGGGCCTTACGGGGCTATATAGCTTGGGCTCGTATTCTCCCATCGGTTAAACAGCTTACTTCCGTTAACACTGCAGTACATAACCGTGGGCTCTGATCCAAAGGGGGCATCGGGTGGGAACATTTGGGGGACCCTAGGCGCACTAGCACTAGGTGGTCTTCACCAGGTCATAGACGTGAATGTGGAAGTCGTCGTCGTACTTGATGTAGTAGACGGTGGGCTTGGCCGGGACCTGGTAGATCACCAGGCCTGTTCTCTTCAGACCATTGTCTGTAATATACTCCACCTGCTTACCCACCAGGCTCTCCGTCTCCTCGCCGGGCTTCCTGTCCGCAGGAAGCAGGTGCTTGTTCTCTGGAGGAGGAGGAGCGGGGGGTGGGCCGGGGTCAACAAGAAGGTAGAGAATATTAAGAGCTATTACAAGAAAATGCAGAGTTGTATAACAAATTGGTTCTTGTTTGAAGGCTTGTTGGGCCTGAAGGATATGAGAAAAAATTCAACAATGAATGCTTCAAAGTTGAATACCGGGGCAGTTCTTTTTCAAAGTACTCGAGGTGAACCTAATCATAGGTTTTTTGGTGCTTGAGGAAAATTTTTTTGAGGAAAAACACCATATCCTTCAATAGATGGGAAATAAAGAAGCACCTCTCTGAAGCCAATCTGCTAGCTTAGTCCAATTCTATAAGTTGAAGACAACCCTGAGACTGCATTACCATAGGATACTTTCACAAGATCAAATTGGAAAAAGAAAGAGCACAATTGTCTAGCTAAATATTACAACCTTTCCATGGGCAGGGGGTCTTCTTGGCACACTACAGGCCTATAATGCATGCTAGGAACATACCGGACTCTGGGAGAACACGTAGGTCTCCATCTTTGTAGTCATCCCACAGCTGGTACATGTAGAGCACGGGGTCCTTCTCGTAGGTGATGTAATACCAGTGGGTCATGATGGGGGCCCGGGACAGCACCATGCCCCTCCACTCGTTCTTCTCCCCATCCTCCTTCTCAAAGAGGTGCTCCACGGCCCTCCCCACCAGCTCCTCTGCTCCGGGTGGCACCTTGATCTTGTTGTTTACTGTGGCGGGAAGAGGAGGTTTACTTAGTGCTCACATCCTATGTAGTTCACTAGTGGCTGTTCGAAAATATATGATGTTTATCTGCTGGTTGTACTTTTTAATACAGTCATTAGTAATGCTGCTAGTTATCATTTGTGGATGTAAATATGGGTTGCAGTGTAATGGCTAGAATGCTTATTTTGACCATATCTTAGATATTGCCATATTATGGAATAATGGTACGAGTAGTAGGGTTGGTAAATCTGTAGAAGAAATGTGGTGTTAGAAGGCTTTACTGCGAGCAATGAAGGACATTGTAATAGAAATGAAAATATTGATAAGATGTTTTTGAATGTATGAATTCTGTGAAGTGTATTCTACCCAAATATTTTTTCGGCCATTATGTTTCCAGTTTTCTCAAATTCCATGGCTAGGACCTAGATTTTACTCCTTATCAAGGTTGGCATTTCAACACAGCCCCTTTTGTGACCTGCATTTCTTGGACCAAAAAACTGAACAAAATGTCCCAACCTGTACTCTAACCTCACTGCCTGCTGATGCCCGTACGACCAGACTCACCGACTTTCTCCGACAGCACCTGCAGATTGGACACCCGGTCGTCCTTGAAGAGCTCGATGCCGTAGACGCAGTCGAAGCCGTCGTATTTAACCATGTACAGCGTGTTCCTCACGGTCAGCCGTTCCAGCACCGTGCCCTTCCACGTCGTCAGGTTGCCTTTCTCCCGCCACGTGTGCTGGATCCTCAGACCCAGCAGGTTGTCGGGGTCCGGGGTGAGTGTTGACGCACAGCTCTCGCTCAATTCCCCACTGCTGCGCTTCCTGGGAGGACACAGTCACAGCAGACAATACATTCTACAGAATACAGCGGAACTACCGTTATATTGCCTTTTATATGCTTGCATTCATTACCCTAGCAACCAGATCCACACTTTTTTTTAATTTTCCACAAGAAGGGAAACTAGGATTACTTGAGTAGGGCTACGACTCAAATATGGAGGAATTGCAGAAGGCAATTCAATCCACATTTCTTGATTTTGCCCAACTCCTGAACAGGTAAAATGGATTCCAGTATTTCACCAATAACCCCAAACACAGACTGAACCCACAGTTAGCAAAGCATGCCAAATATTGACATACAACACAACACTTCAACATATTAACGACACAATGAGGACAATAATGATCTCAAGATTTCTTACAGTAGTCTATAATACTGTCAGCACATGCCATTATCCCGGTATTGATTGTCTATCAGTGGCTATCTCACTCAAATAAGGACCCATTAAATTGTGATGACTAAATGTTGTTAACATGCATTGAGGACACTGGAGAGTGACGTTCACGTTGAACGGATCCTAAAATGATGTAGACCTCGTGCTTAAGCCTACCTTCCCCGTTTCTTTGACATGTTTCCATAAATTCAGTCCTGTGAGACACAGAATACAGTCAAATGGGTGTTATGATGTGGGACGTGGTTCACATGTTAGTGACTATGAGTTAATCGAGTTTGATAACGAACAATGGAGATAGAGAATAGTTTGACACAGCTTTGGACACACTGCCAATGAGTGGCCACAAGTTCATTCAACAAAGGCGATGCAAATCAGCAACACAGCTGGCCTACCGGATGTAAACAACACAATTGATACAATTGAAGATACAAATCTACGGCGATTTAATCCAAAACCAATAAAGTTTCTGGTAACGCAACCATATTAATAGAACAAAACGTAATAGCCATGTCTGCCAAAGTACATACATGCTGATTATTGGCTGAACAACGTGTATCGTTCTTGGAGATAGCATTCATATCCAGCCAAGGTGTCCAGCGGTTCATTATGTTACATTTGTAACGATAAAAGGAAGCCAATCCTTTCCTCTACTACAGTGTGAGCATTTAGCGATGGCTCCATAAAACCACATCGGTGTTTCAGAGCTAAACAAAAGGAAATGCATCGACATAGCAGGCGATGCGCTTCTCTTTACTAAAATGACATTACGTTACAGGCTTCCACGAGCAATACTACGGCAATTATATGTAGTTAACACGAGTTGATATGGTTAAAAGGAAATCATTAATAACGTATTAACCCTACCTGATCAACAATTTTACATCTGTTTGCCTGGAAAGTGCAGATTCCAACTAATGTAGCCTAATACTGTACAAGGAAACGATCTTCTCTAGTGAACTACAACTACCAAGCCGACGAGTAGCGAGTCTCGAAGCAGGCTGGGATCTGTTGTTAATTGATCCGATTCCCATCCTGATTTCTTTACCAAGTATTCAAGAGTTTAAAACGTAAAACGTTAAACGACGAGTTAAAACATTTTGCGGTATAAACATTTACAATAAAATAACCAAAGCTACGGTATAAGCGAAATGGATGACGGTATACTTCAGCAATAGAACTACAATTCCCTAACACCCTCGGAGCCTTTTTGGCTCAGACATTTTCCCCAAAGCAATTTGAGTGAGCTAAATTAGAATATGTTATATATTATTGAGCTGCGAGTCAAGTCAGATGTGGAGGCCTGTTTGGACTGCCCACATACAACGTTGTACTCCACTTGTATTCCCCATAACCTAAATTACTATTAAAACAACGTCAAATATTTACTTAACTACTAGTATGTAGAATGACGAACCCGTTTTTATATTCATATATAAACTCTTTGTAAAAGCGAAACAAAAAAAGTTACTTTTGCTTTAGTAAACCACTCCCCGGACATTTGAATTGTCAGACTAGTAGGCCTATTTTAAATTATGGAAAAAATGAATGTAATACATTAGAATTCATCCTATTATTTTGTACCATTCATAGTCGAAGTAACTGATAATCAAAAGTACATACTACTGATGTATGAGGCCTTTATTATATAAAGAAAAGGTAGGCTACCGACCAGTGTGTTCCTGAAATGCTCATTATAACCACAAGATGTCGTACTTAACACAACATCGACCGTTAAGATCTCCAATACCGTCCAGATTATTACTAGAAGATTTGACACAAAAAAATAAACATTGGATTCACTTTTGATATTTAGACACCCTTGTTTTGTTAATAGCAATCATTTATTTCCCATGTGAAATAAAGCATGCTCTACAAGTATGCAGTATGTCTATTTTTCAAGGATTTATTATTATTATTTGTATTATTTGATTCCTTAAAATAATCAAGGATGTAATGTTAGACCAATTCAAAATATAGGAAATATTAAACAAATAAATTGAGCAATAATACAATGATAATAATTGCAAATGGAGTCTGCTAGTCCCTTCTTAATTAGGATTTTTACTTAAATCATCAATACCTTTACATGTCTTAACTATGTGTGTCCAATCTATCAAATGTTCAGTCTGGAAGCTGTTCTATACCCCAGGTTGCCTTTTGCCTTGTTGTCACAGTAACAGAAGAGGAAAAGTAAAGAGCTATATGACATGTTAATTCAGTACTAAATATAGGTCAAGATAAGGAGGCTATGCATTTCTTTTGCTTCTTAGGCCATCATAATAAGATGTCATACCACTTCATCAGAAGATATGTTACTTCGACCTTCGTTCTTTCTTATATTCTTTAGTTCTTTCTATTGTTCTTTTGT
>OOFG01086060.1:0-11192 GCA_900323295.1 Molva molva
CCTGCATGGCCATTTTGTTTAGATGTGTTCCTCTTCTTGTCCAAAATGATGCTATTAAACGTGACTCTCTCTTTCTTATAAAACGCGCTGCCTGTCGCCACACAAAAGGATTAGCATATTCCATTCACGGGTCGGATACAGAGCAACACGCAGCTCTCCCCCGGCACCCATTCTCCCACATCCACTAACACTACTAAGCCATAACGACCATATCTCGACTGTGTGCAAAATATATATTCGGAGATGCAAGCGGTGTAAACACGCACGAAGCGGCGTGGACTATGTGCTGCATAGACGCGGAGCTGTCAGCTCAGGGAGATTTGTAGCCATTGTTGCAATCTGCTTATTCGGTCGCTCTCTGCGTCAAAAGCCACGGCGCGTCTTTCCCGCAAGTCTTGCGTCGTCTCTCAAATGTGGACATGTTGTTCTGAGGATTCGTTGTGTAAACGTGAATACACCACGGTGCTGCTGTTCAGCATATGCCCCATGTAGGCCTATATATATGTATGTATTGAATGGCTCGTAATTTGACAGCAATGCACTCACCCTGGCCCTTGTCCTTTGAAGGAACAGACGTGTCGATATTATCCGTAGACCACGCATCGTTCGCAGTGCGCTGGGAAACCATAGAGACCATGGTCTGCAGCGTTTTCTCCGGAGGAAACACGGATGTCTGAGCATCGGTGGACCTCCTGGCGGCTCCTGATCTCCGTCTCCAGTCCGACTCCGCGGTCTGCTGCGAGCTGGAGACATATTGTGAGGACGGGTCCGCGCCTGGCAGCCGGGCGGGGGTGGTGCTGCTGCCGGGGTCTTGTGCGCTTAAAGGGGTGCCCGGCGCACGGATTAGTCTCTTTAGAGCCCGCAGGACGACCCAGTCCTCCGGTAGCTGATGGAGAGAGGTGCCGGTGAGCTCCTTCGTCTCTGAGGCCGAGCGGAGCCTCCTGGACAGCGGCGACGCAAAGTCGTAGGAGGTGCTGCGGGGCGCAGCGTCGTTAAAGCCAATAGATCCATACAGAATAAACAGTAATACCCCGGATATGAACATCATTATGTTGGTTTAGCTCTCCATGTAAGCCCTGATATCGGCCAGTCTCAGACCGCCCTTCGTGGACCTGCTACGGGTGTTCTTCACCATGGATGTCCTGGCGGCTGATGGATGCCCTATGAACCAGCCGCGACTCAACAACCTACCTTAGTGGGCCGTCAGACCTCAGCCAATGGTAGCCCATATGGTGGTCTGTAGGCGTTCCCTCGCCCTCTCATTGGATCAATCTACTTTCTTTATTACGACTGATCATTGCAAGTATTTTCCATCTTCCAGAAAATAATAAATTAACTTCCTTTTTATTTTTAACATCGACGTATATTGTAGAAATATACATAATACAGTTTATTAAAGCGTTTCTAAAACCGCTACCACATGACGCGCTGTAATATATTTAAACAATGGAATTCACCTGACGCATAGGCAAATGCAATGTTATATTGTATAATATATGTACGTCATATTGTAATTGCGGTTACTTTAATTAAATTTTCCTGACTTTATTAATGTATTATTCAATTGATAGGCGTCAGTGTTGTGACTTATTCAAATTATTTGTATTATTACCTGTTATTACCTTTTTATATTGGTACTTTAATTTATGTGTGCTGCCGTTACGAGTGTATTTCCCTTCAGGGATGAATAAAGTATCCATTTCATGTTATATTCATAATGTAATATATAATATACATAATCTAACTTTATATAATTTAATCTAATCCAATACAATTTGATATAAATGTAGAAATATATAATATTCAATCAATTTGACACTGTAAATCTAAATAAATGATTCTGTCGCTATACTGACTCTTAACGATAGTTGAAATGTGTGTTTTTATGTTTTATTTATTTTATTTATTTATGATCTCTTAAAGTATTTGCACTGTTTTCAGTTTGCATGTGAATTGACCTTGCGAACCCTGATTATTCTTCTTCCCTGTCATTCGGAATTGTTTAACATCTACATTACACTTTTGTATTGTCTCTTGAAGCACTATCAAATTTGAATTACAATATAATTGTTGTTACAGCATTATTATTATATTACATTGACGTCCCACACTCGGTCAATGGGCGGCGCTAAAGGTACAGACAAGACGGTGTTGCAGGAAGCGCTCAGCGGGTTCATCCACGGTACAATGGCGCCTCTAGACCTGGATAAATATGCGGAGATCGCAAAGCAGTGTAAATACCTACCAGAGAACGACCTTAAGGTACGTCTTCTAGACTTGGATGTGTGTGTTTGTTTTAATACCCAACACATGCAGACAGTTCATCCGCTGTTGTGTAAGAATAACGCAATAAGATGCCGTTGAGCTGCGAAGCGCGCAATATCCCATAGCATATCTGTAACAGTAACTAGCCTACTAACTGCGTATACATGGGAATGATGGGATGTATTGGTTATCTAAAAAATATCAACTTTTGATTTGTACTGGTGGCATTGGCTATATATTAACGTTAGGCCTGCTATTGATCAGGTTCATTACTTTCACAACTGTGGTTGGATGGTGCATAGAAAGAGTAGGGCTTACATCGAAAATAATAAATGTTTGTTGATCATTCACTATCAATTTATTACAGTTTTATAATTTCCAATAATGTTAATTTCGTATTTAGAAAGACGTCCCTGGGCACTAGTTTAGTAGACCTACGTGTGCCCTGATATGAAGTTTAAATGTGCAAGGTCTACCGACGACAATTTTGTAAATGTGATCCATTTCCTTAAAACCCCATAATGTACTGTCAACAACTGTTCTTGTTATTCTCTGCGAGCGTTCTGCATGCATCACATACTGCAGCAGTTGAACTTCCGTGCTGCAGGCCTACGTAGGCGTATCAAAACAGTACTGACACTGTCCTGAATGTTTTGGTACGTTTCCAAATCACAGAGATTATGCGACTATGTGTGTGACCTACTGCTGGAAGAATCCAACGTCCAGCCCGTGTCTACCCCCGTCACAGTATGTGGGGACATCCACGGACAGGTCAGACAACACAATAATACTCAGGAGGACCAGGATGTTTAGAATTTTCACAAGATTTGCACCATTACTTTAGGATCATTAAAAAATAGTGAATACCAGACATTTTTCATACGGTTCTTGGATTTGATCTCATCTTCTTCTAATATTTGAGAAAGTATCTTAATGATCATATCATAGTACAAATATTATACTATCATAAGTTAAAATATGATAATAAATTATCCTCTAGATATCTCAAGTCTAAACTATTACCATAACTATCACAATATGAGCATTGAAATATCATTATTTATTTGTTGATATCATCATTCTATACCTTGTATATTAACTTGAAAGAATCTGAATTGTAGTTTCCAATAACTAAAATTATATTTTCTATTATGTCCTTTCTCTAATGATTCCTCTCTTTGTGTTTTAGTTCTATGACCTGTGTGAGCTCTTCAGGACAGGCGGTCAGGTCCCAGACACAAACTACATCTTCATGGTATGTGTTTGTTACTACTGTAGACTCACTTCCAACTTCCTGAACACAACATTTCTTGGCTCGTGACCCCATCTTTATGTCTGAAAATCCTGCAATCCCAACTTCTTCATTTTTGTGAATCTGCTTCCACACACATAGTTTTAACACTATCAACATCTACCATAATATCAATGTCACAGTAAAGGTATAAAAATCGCACCACACTTAGTGATAAGTAGTAGTTCAATAAGTTATAAGTAGTAGGTCACTAAGTGATAAGTAGGCTACTAGTTCACTAAGTGATTAGTAGTAGTTCACTAAGTGATTAGTAGAAGTTCACCTAGTGATTATTACTAGTTCACTAAGTGATTAGTAGTAGTTCACTAAGGGTTTAGTAGTAGTTCACTAAGTTATTAGTAGTAGTTCACTAATTAAATAGTGAATAGTAGTTCACTAAGTGATGAGTAGTAGTTCACTAAGTGGTTAGTAGTAGATCACTAGTAGATCATCGCTACCTTCTCTGTCTTCAGGATGGCTGTTCTGTGTGTTAGCTAACCGTCGGTTTTCTTCTCTGTGTTAAGGATGGCTCTTCTGTGTGTTAGCTAACCGTCGGTTACCTTCTCTGTATTCAGGATGGCTCTTCTGTGTGTTAGCTAACCTTCCGCTACCTTCTCTGTCTTCAGGGGGACTTCGTGGACCGGGGGTATTACAGTCTGGAGACGTTCACCTACCTGCTGGTCCTGAAAGCCAAGTGGCCCGACCGCATCACCCTGCTCCGTGGGAACCACGAGAGCCGGCAGATCACACAGGTGTACGGCTTCTACGGTAAAATCATGATCCCGTCATCAAATTCATATTCCTGACATCATTAGCCGAAATGCTAACGTGGTGGCCTCTCTCTTGGCTTGCAGATGAATGCCAGACCAAATATGGAAATGCCAACGCCTGGCGATATTGTACAAAAGTATTTGACATGTTGACAGTTGCTGCAGTAAGTAAAAAAAAATGCTTTAAGTTTCAAAGTAATTCCACTTTTCCTCTGACATGGTTTTGCAAATAATGATGAATCACCAAAACTAGTACACATGAGCTAACCCATTACCATTAGAATCAGAAAGACTTTTATTGCCAGGTTAGCTTTCACATGTAAGGAATAAGCTGGGATGTATTAGTGCAGAAATACAACCCAATTACAATGATTATGATATAAAAAAAGATGTAATATATCAATATAAAATTCAAAGAACCAAATATGAACTGGTCTGAATATGTTGTATTTGTTTATTTGTTTATTTGTTTATTTGTCTGTCTGTCTGTCTGTCTGTCCATCTATCTGCCTCCCTGTCTTTCTGTCCGTCTGTCTGTCTGTCTGTCTGTCTGTCTGCCTGCCTGCCTGCCTGCCTGTATGTCTGTCTGTCTGTCTGCCTGTATGTCTGTCTGCCTGCCTGTCTGTGTGTCTGTCTGTCTGTCTGTCTGTCTGTCTGCCTGCCTGTATGTCTGTCTGTCTGCCTGTATGTCTGTCTGCCTGCCTGTCTGTGTGTCTGTCTGTCAGCTGATGGATGAGCAGGTGTTGTGTGTGCACGGCGGCCTCTCGCCAGACATCAAAACGTTGGACCAGATCCGGACAATCGAGCGGAACCAGGAGATCCCCCACAAGGGGGCCTTCTGCGACCTGGTGTGGTCCGACCCGGAAGACGTTGACACCTGGGCCATCAGTCCAAGAGGTGCCGGCTGGCTGTTTGGGGCAAAGGTCACCAACGAGGTGTGGTGGCCAACGTTATTCTCCTGTGTCGTACAAATGAACATGTGTGTTAACCTCTTCCACTAGTCATAAATTAACCAGAGAACGTAGCATTAAATATGAAGCAGGCCGCCCATCTCCCCCCACGTGTAGTTTTACATTTTTCGAGAGCTGTGAGTTTTGGTGCAGATTCTGCAAAACCTTTTTAGATATAAAACATAAAATCGCGAAGTAATATTGTTCAATAAAAATAATAACTAGGACTGCAAGCAGTCACACAAGGTATTCACAGCCCATGCACCGCGTATCCCTGCGGCCGCCCATTTCAAGCGAAGCATGGATGTAGTCATTAATCCTAGACGCAACTATGCCTCTGTCTTTGTTCTTCAGCACTGTTTTTTTTTCAACCCAGCCATAACCCACTCGCGCACAAAGACACACACAGACACTGGTTTAATAGTAGATGCTGTTGATGTGTGAATATGGGCCCCCTATAGGCGTATTGGTGCATTGCGCTTATGAGGAATTACTCACTGTGACGTCATGGAATGAGATATCGACACCAAACTTTTTTCACATGTTAAGGGAGGTGCCCTCTATGTGCATGGCAAGTTTCAAGGCTGATCGTTTGACTTTGACCGCGAATTATAGCGCCCCTATGGGAATTTCGGCACCAAACTTTTTGGAGCCCTGCTCTTCCAGGATACATATGTCGTCGACCCATTTAGCAGCTTTTGTGCAATCAGGGGCTGTGGTATAGGCGCTCAAATATAAAACTTATAATAATACCCAAACCCCACAATAACAATAGGTATCCACAGATACTCTGTGAATACCCAATAAAGAAGATGAGAGCTTAAATGTAGGTTATGTGCCTACTCCATAGTTCTTAAGGAACAGGGTTGTGTCACATTCTAACATGTCTGACTGTGTGTTTCCCTCCAGTTCATTCTAACATCCGTCTCTGTGTGTTTCCCTCCAGTTTGTCCACATCAACAACCTGAAGCTGATCTGCAGGGCCCACCAGCTGGTCCACGAGGGCTACAAGTTCATGTTTGACGAGAAGCTGGTGACCGTGTGGTCCGCCCCCAACTACTGCTACCGCTGCGGGAACATCGCCTCCATCATGGTGTTCAAGGACGCCAGCACCCGGGAGCCCAAGCTGTTCCGCGCTGTGCCCGACTCTGAGCGGGTCATCCCCCCTCGCACCACCACGCCCTACTTCCTCTGAAGACTCCTTGCCCCCTTGCCTAACCCAGGGCTCTAAGACCCCTTGCTTGACTCAGACCTCTGAAGACCCCTCACTGACCCATTCCTTTAAAGACCCCTTACTGACCCAGACCTCTAAAGACCCTTTACTGACCCAGACCTCTAAAGACCACTCGCTGACCCAGACCTCTGAAGAACCCCTCACTGACCCAGACCTCTAAAGACCCCTCCCCTGACCCAGACCAATGGTACTGCCCTCCATATGTATCAGTATCCTAGACCACCGCATCCAAGATGCAAAGCTCTACATTTGTCTTGTATTACATACTGTAGTGTAGTATATTACATACTACAGTATATTACTGTAGTATATTCCAGTATATTACTGCAGTGTATTCAATACTGCATTTTATTAAATACTGTAGTATATCAAATACTGTAGCACATTACATACTAAAGTTTATAATATACTACAGTATATATCTGACATACTGCAGTATATTAGATAGTAATACTACAGTAAATGACACACTGTAGTATATTCCATACTGTAGTATATTACATACTGCTGTATATAACATATAAATACTACAGGATATGACACACTGTAGAATATTCCATACTGTAGTATATTACATAGTAATACTACAGTATATTCCGTAAGTTGGATCTCTGCATTTGGTGCCAACTATGAACATCAAACTAGCACTGCAAGTATTTTTAATTGTCTCCAAATCTCAACATGTTTGAGTCGTCAATGCAATTGATTGCCTCATTAAAGTGTGTCGCCAATTGCCAAGGCTGCGTAAATGTTACAGAGAAAATAAATTCAAGGTGAAATAAGATGACCGTTGTAGTATAAAATGAAACATTCTGAAGAGCAATTGATATGTGTATTACGTCATATATAAATATAATGTTGTATTTTATTTTTGTTATGGCAACGTATTGTTTGTAAAATAATGCTGACTGCACTGCACAAAAGCCAATTAGCTTTTATTCTGATGGGTGTATTGTTTTAGCTGAATTGTACACTTAGTCTGGTATTGTGATCTTATAAATAAACATGTAAACAAAATTTCTTGCTCACGATATTATATATTATTCACTTGTTTCAGCTTGTTTGATTTGGAACAGGATCAAATCATAAAAGGGTTTATACATGATAAGTTGCACGTTGTCTCTAGATTTGATCTAATAACCACGTACAAATGTAGTAAGATAGTCAACCTTCAGATACAGAACGTGGTGATAGAGACAGAGAGCCAGACAGAAAGACATAACTGAACTTGTTGCCAATCTGGTGTTTGTTTGCTTCACACAATTAATGTAGTGTCCAAATGTTGCTGATGTTTTTCTTTGTTCAGATAAACTAACAAATGTACAACATAATTGATACATGCACACATAAAATAATAATAAATAACTATACACTACTAGACAGCAGTATAAAAATTACAACAGATAAACAAAAATATTTAACTAATTAAACAATTATGAAAACATTTATATTCCTCTTGAATAAATATACATATATATAGTATTATATATAGATTTACATTTAGATTATTTGATTTACACTTACATTATACATTTATAATTGCACATTCTGATCTAAAACTGGCCACGTAATAAAATATCAACAGACGTGACGTCGATGGTCACATGTGTGCAGGGGCCGATGACGTGTACCTGCTGTTAGCTACCAGGCTAACGCTAGTCTGTCAGACGAGAGGAGCAGCAGGTTAAAGTAAAGCAGTTTGGGAGATAATAACAACTAGATCAACCTTGGCAAGTCTGTGCGCCGAAACAAGGAGTTCACCACTGACAATGTGCATGTAAAATACTACAGACCGAGCCGTTGTATCCAAGTGTTTTATGGTAAGACAAAGAAGATTTAGTGAGCCCTAGCAGGCTAATTGTAGATTACACTATATACACACTGGTTGGTTCTGAAGGCATATTATTGTGGGTTAGTAGTATAGATAATGCAGCTATATGGTCAGATCCGGGGTCTATACCAGCTGTTATGTTGGATATTAGGATATTATGACTGAATGCATTTGGGTTGTGTTTCGACATGTTTTATATTGGAGCTATAAACCCACACAGATGTGGTCAAACTGGATCTCCTGAGAGGTAAATGGGGTTGTCGCGCTATGCTCTGGGTCACTAGCTGGTGGGTTTTGGACTGCAAATGATGCTGTGACCACTAAAGAATACATCTCATCGTGTACTGGTTAGGTGGGTGGTGGGTGGGGGGGAGTCTCGACTCTTAATGTCCCCATGGCTGGGCTTTCCAACCCACCATGTCCCCCTAATAGAGGCTCAATATAATGTCACCACCAGCTATGTGTGTTTGTAGAACTGGCTGAGCTACACGTTAAATATTTAAGTGATAGTTTCATGACATTGTTCATCTTCCTGTTTTTCTTGTTTCCTTACAACCCTAAAGCAAGGACAAAAGCCTCAAATAAGTCAAGCCATTTCTCTTTTGGTTCTCAACTGTAATGAGATAGTTTCATATGTAAATTAAGACCACTCTGAAACAATGTATAGTTCTCTGAGGGGGAATAATATCTTCGCAGAATTTTGAACCCATTTCTCATTCTCTGCATCTCTCCCAGATGTAGCAGCATGGCACCACCCTGCGCTCCACCTTCTCCTCCGTCGTTGTGTTTCCCCCTGAATCCCAGGCGGCCCACCACCCCTCAGTGATCCACTGCTGCCCCGTTGCGTCGCCCAGACTCGGCTGCAGAGAGACGAAGAAGAGATGTTCGCTAAACTGAAGAAGAAGATCGCCGAGGAGGCGGCCACAGCCCCTCGGACTGGTGGCCGCATCCCGCGCTCCGCCAGCAAGGAGTCCATCACCTCGGTGGGCGCAGACTCCGGAGATGACTTTGTAAGTTCTGCTGCTGCGGGGGAAAGCGAGTGGCTGGGATGGGGTGACACTTCTTTTCACTCTCTCCCCTGTCTCGCCATGACGATCTTAATGTATCTTAAGAACAAAAATCTTCATAACAGCTGTTTTTTTTCAGAAGATTGGACTTATGAAGAAAGTTAAGAAAAACTGCTATTCACCAAAGGATATATTAAGAATGTTTGTATCTTTCTTATTAGATCATTTCTTATGAAAGAAATTAAGATGAATAGGATTCTCGAAAACTGAGATCCTACATTTATTCCGCTAAGTTGTCACATTGAGAAGTTATGCCTTGCTTTTAATTGATAATATTGATTTTATAGTTTTAATTGCTTCTATTTACAATATCTCATTGTAAGATGTTGCTTCTCAATGATTCAAAATGTGCATGATATGATGATTGTTATAATATAGGAAGAGACATAGGTATAGGCTACTACACGCTATGCTGACTACGCAGTTTGTTCATCACCTCTCAGGATTTTATTAATTGTATACCTGTGTTGGAGAAGCCTGTCTAGTGGAAGCTAGCTGAGGTCTGAGAGCTCAGACACTTGAAGCAGATCTCAGTTCCACAGGTTTGAATTATTGAGTGAGACTTGAATCATTGACGAGAAACCATGCCACAGAGAGTCTATCCTTTTTCCAGTCAAACAACATTTCAACACAGTTGGACAGAAAACATAGGCTATGAGGGAGGGAAGAAGGGGTCTGTGAGGGCAGGCAAGGCTAGGAGATGTCAGATAAGGCTAGGTGAGTGTAGGAGTGGCTAGGTGAGGCTACTAGCAGTGTGTAGTGCAGTACAACAGATAGGTCATAAACCAGCTAATGTAAATCCTTAATTATTTGTTAACGCTTAAGCAATACTGGAACATATATGAATGGGCTGAGTGGTGCTCCCAAGTTCCTAAGGTATTGAGGAAGTTGAATGAAACAATGGTTTAAATGTTTCTTTCGTTTCTGATGTTTGCGGACATCATCGGTCAACATAGAAGAAATCAAGATGGGAAGTGTGGCCCCTTGAATAATCGTTCATGTGACGAAAGAGATAAGACATAAGATAATATGATACTTTTTTAATCCTAGATGGGAACGTACCAGACGGTAAAAGGAATTTTGAAGATGACAAAATTGAGTACAAAAATAAAATAATATACATATCTATGTTCACAAGAGAGGGAGCTGAGGTGATAAGATTACTTAAACTGTTGAGATTTCAACCCAACATGAAATGATTAGAGACGGGGCGACCTTTGTTTTGATTGGCTGTTGTGTTCTGGCTCTAGGCGTCTGATGGGAGCAGCTCCAGGGACGACCTCTCCTCGCAGGTCCTCCGGAGGAACGACCAGGTCCGCAGGCTGGAGGCCAAGCTCACCGGTAGGGACAACAAACACGTCTAAACACATTCACGCACCGCGGCACGAAACCAACGCCGGTCCAAATGAACACCCTGGAGCCGTGGTCAGTTCTGTGTGACTGTACGTTAGTGTGGAGTAGCATTATGATCCCCTCTTCCTCCGGGTGGGGCCATGTACACCGGTGCATTACGAGTGGTGTAAAGCTGCTCCGTAGCCTTTTAAAAAGTAACCATTCATGTGAATCTCTCAGAAAACCAATTCATTACAATATGGAATACATTTACTTGGCATTTGCATGCCAAGTAATACCCTCTATTAACTGCAGGGGGCTCTGGTCCTTAGACTTAGTTTCATGTTGTGTTTACTCTTTAAAGTGACTGGTAGCTTTTCAGACCACAATGGTTTTCTCATGTAAGAAAAGCATTTCCTTTTCCTTTCATTCCGTCTCAAATGTGTTGTTTC
>OOFG01086063.1:0-11916 GCA_900323295.1 Molva molva
CATCTTTGTTATTCATAACAAAGTCCAGAAATGGACAATTCAGTCAGTGTACAAAATAAATGTTGCACCTATCAGTTTGTTCCATTAAATCAAGAAGGACTCAAAGGTCACGTCAAATCAGTATTGAGGACTTTTACGTCACCATTTACGTTCTCAGTATTGAGAACGTAAATGGTGAACTTACGTTCACCATTTTCGTAGGGTACATGCAAATACACCGAAGCTAATAGAAAGTGTTGTTCAGACCTGCGGTACATCTGTTCAGCCTGTAGATGGCGCCCATCCTTCAGCAACTGAACATCATTGAAGAGGAACCGGATCATTCCCTCTGCTTTCTCCAGGTCTGCCTCCATCTCAGCTGTGTGCTGAGCAGGCTTCCCTGCACTCAGCATCCTCATGTCCTGACACACACAGGGGAATGTGTCGTTTAACATCAGCTACTAGGGTTAAGCACTAGTATCATACACATTTTTATGATTTGTTTTATCCCTTTAAAAGCTTTGAAAAATGTAATAAAATTTCAATTATTTTAAATTACAATTCTCACACCTCTTTCTCTCCCCACACACTAATTAAAAAATATGACAATTTACAACCAGAAGGACATCTATTCAATCTTTAACCAGCGAACCAACCGTAGCAATAGTAATGCATCATTGTTTCAACAGGGGGCGCCAAACTCCAACAAAATAAGTCTCCTCAACCGTTATATTCGAATTGACTCAGTCTCAATCAGAGTCAATATCTCGGCTTTAAAACGTCTTGTCCATTGTGCTACAATTACACCGGTAAGACTAAACAATTAGTTTAAGAGTGAATTTTCCATAACCATGGTAGTTGTTAGACCCACCGTTTGCAGCAGGCCTTCCACCTGGTTGAGCTGCTCCTCACACACCCCAGACTCCATCTGGACCTTGCTGACAACCCTCTGGAGACGCTCCAGCCTGCAGGGTGAGAGAGTGGGTCAAAGGTCAACACCTCAGAGGGAAGAAAATCTACAAAAACGGCACACAAAAAAAAGAACAAAATGGAAGTGGAGACACAGAGTATTGTGGTGATTGTATTGATTGAGGAGATCCTGTTGAACCTTTTTCGGGTAAAAAAGCATGCGATACGATTATCAAACACATTGTTGAAACGCCCATTTTATGAAAACAATAAAAAAATGACAACTAGCACAGTTTCCCAATTGCATTCCACAATACACACACATTCTCTATTTGAACAAATGCTACAGCTAGAGCACTCACGCACTCTGACGGAAGAGAAACCTCAACGCGTAGCCGTTATTCATGAACGCCATGGTGACGACTCTGCAAGCTCTGTTGGTCGACTGCTGCGACTAGCTGATGGTGCTGAACACCAACCACAGATCTTCAAAGACTGGAATGCCTGCCCCAGAGAGCTGTTCCCTTGCTAGCATAAAGGCCACCTCGAGTCAATCCTCATATGACCAAACAAATTGATATTTATTTTCAAAGCTTCTTTTGACACAGGGTGAGTTGTGTGGGTGTGGTCCCAGCATTGGGATCACGGGGTTGGAGGGAACCGTTAATTTAGTTTCCTCTCTCTCCACTCTTACAAAGCACAACCCAGTTTAATGTTTTTTTTTTGTTGGTTAAGTGAGAAGGACGATGGGATGTGAGTCATCATCGCCATGGTCACACACACAGCCCGCTGGCTTTTCATGATTCCCTTTTTTTTTTTTTTATTGCCCATTGCACAAGCGCGTCTATTTAGAACCTTTTAGGGATCGCCGTGGCAACCGAAAGCGCTTTTGCGATAACATTGGGTTTTCCCTTAAGTGCGTCCCCGTCCGACCGAACCCACCTCTCAAACTCGGTCCGCAGCAGTCGCTCCCGCTCCAAGATGGCCACGTGCAGGCGACCCCACTCCTTCTCCACGTCGAAGGGGTGGTAACCCGGTGGTATCTTCACATGGCCCGTCTTGACCGCGCCCTGAAAATGCGGGTCAAAAAACGGCCATGTTGGACGGTGTTGTCGATCGTTCACACGTGACAAGCGTTGGCAAGCATGAATGAAACAAATACTCTTTAGTGAATTTAGATACATGTCATTAAGGAGCAGGTCGGGGTTAGAGGAATGTTGCAAAAGGAAGATAGTTTTTCATTTCAGCCTATAGTTAAGGCTGCAGACGACCCAGTACCTTTTGGACTGGGAGTCAAACACCTTACCGCACTATCCTCCTATATAAAACTATGCTAAATGCATACAGAGTTACAATGATGAGTGACTGTAGGCAACGCATTATCCAGAAGCGTGGGTGATGAAGAGTGGGAAGCGTGGGAAGATGCAAAAACACTTTTAGAACTTTGTTTTTACCGACAGCTATTTTAGGAATGTCTCCCTAAAAACCTTTTGAGGATGGGCTGTCTGAAAACAAGGCAGAAGAGGGAGGGAAATAATAACAACACTGGGGAAGAAGAGTCTGACCTCGAAGGAGTTGAAGACGTGTTTGGAGCGGTTCTTGTCGGCCTCCTTGGCAGGCAGCTCGGTCTCCTTGAACTTCAGGAATTGCCGCCAAAGAACCTGGAGATCGAAATAGATGTGTACCGTCAATACCTTCCCCACCACCATACCCGCCACACAGGTATCCAACAAATAGGAACTGATGCTACTATTCCACTATCGAGCAGAAGCTTTAATCCAGAGCATCTTACAGTGACTTTAGATCTATCATGTCCTCAAGGAGCAGGTAGTGGACTAGACTTCTGGGTCTAGGATGCCTGCAGGTAGACAATCTTTCAAACCCCCGAACGACTTGACTACCCTGCCCTAGGAGCAGATACTGAAATCGACATCTACACCCAGCAGATTTGTAGAAGTGTCCCTCTTGCTCCTACCTCGATCTCCTCGTAGCTGGCGGGGAACTTGCGCTCTTCGAACACCAGGATGTGGTGTCTGATCCACTGCAGCAGCACGGTGACCAGCTCATAGTACTCCTGCCAGCGCAGCTCCAGCTCCTGCAACACCGTGGACCACATGAGGGGGAGGTATATTGATGTCTTGGAATAGAACAGGCTAGGCTAGGCTAGGCTAGGCTAGGCTAGGCAAAGCTGGACAGGCTATAGGTACGCTAAAATAGGTTAGGCTAGGCTAGATTAGGCAAGGTTGGACAGGCTATAGGTAAGCTTAGCTAGGCTAGGCTGGACAGGCTATAGGTATGCTAAGCTAGGCTAGGCTAAATTAAGCCAAGTTCAAATATGGACAGAATGGACTTGGCTAATTGCTTGTTTCGGTAAAAAGCACGATTTTATCTTTTGGAAAATACCCTGGCATCTATAACGAATGATAGAATAGTTCCATGTCGTTGTTTCTTCCATGGTCTGAACCAATACTCACGTTGGCCTTAACGCCCTCTTGGACGTTGGGAACTCTGGGCATGACGTCGTAGATGGAGGAGACGTACGTGAGGATGGACTTCTCATCGGGGTGCGGAACGTCCACGTCTGGAAACCCACAACGCCCACAACATTTTCCAGACGGTTACGCGACTATCTTTTGCACATTCACCCAAAGTGACTCCCAGTGAATCCACAAACATAACAGGAAGGATCAAGTAGGGGTTCGGCATGTTGCTTAATGAAGCATACAAGAAGGATGCAGGAGTTGAGGATCAAATCCAGTACCCTCTGTTGGGAGTCAAACGGCCTAGCCACTACTCTATCCTGCCCCTATATCGGACGATACCGGATAGTGTAACAGCTAGGGCATTTCCTAGCCAGAAGATACTGGGTTCGAACCCCAATGTCTGCAGTGTACCTATAGGCATCCTTGAACGAGATGCTAAGTTAAATTAGCATCTCGCTAAATTAAATTCAAGTCACCTCAGATAAAAGCACCTCTTAAAGACTTAAATCATAAGGATTATATTGGGTGGACGGATGATGCTGATGATGTGTCTCACCCTCTGGGTCCAGAAGCCTGGTGACCCCCAGGTCTCGCTCGGCCACGCTGAAGGCCTGTTCTAGGTTCTCCTGGTTGGACTGGCGGTACACCTTGTTCATGTCAATCAGGGTCGGCCTGGAGACACAGCAGCACACAGAGACCCAGGGTTAGTGGAGGTGGAGATGCAGAGCTTAGAAATAGGCAGCGGCCTGTAAAGTGAAGTTGTGGAGTTTCTGAAAGCATGTATGATCTTTTTGGAAGTGTAATGAGTTCAATCTGAATTTGGTACCGTTTATTACATTACATTCAATTATATTATATTATTCATTTCCAGAATTTCCCATCTGAGATCATCTTTATTGGATATACTTTCTTTAATCTATTTTGCGTAAACACCATGTGCTACTTGTTATGTTTCTCATAAAACTGAGACTCCAAAACGGACAGTGATTATCCATCGCCGCAGAATGCAGTTGCATTCTTCACCTTAAGGTTGACGACCTCGAGGTTAAATACAGAACCTTGGCTCCACCCACCCAGCCAGACACAGACTCCTGCCTCCCACCGATTATGTCAAGTCATGAAATGGAAGTTATTCTTTTCAATCCCCAGTGCCAGAAGTGGGCTGGATCATGCACCCAGATGCCTTGTTTCGCAGTGAACACAACGTTAGCATGCAACGGTTACTCCTTTCCTAAGTGCTGAATACTAAAATAACCCTTGGTATGCACACGGCGGCCAAGGTTGTAATTGCAAAAACCTGCAGATACAGGCACTGGGGCATCTCATTCAAACAACCGGTAGCTCCTCGCTGATAGGTGGTAACCCTGGCAGCAACCAAACCAATGGGGTTCCGTAGTAATACATCTCATGCTCATGCTATCATCAACAACAATGACAAACTTTGAAGGTGCATTTTACTTACGCATACGCAAAAGAGCGGATCGTCTACAACAGGGTTAGGTAAGGGTTAACCCAAACCCTAACACCCAGTCCAATAACAGGCATGCCCACAAGGATTCCCCAAAAGTCAAACAAAACACCAACGACAGACTAGAAAACAAACAGGAAAAAATCGGGGTCCCTACATTTCAACAAGTCTCCCCACATAGTACGCTCTGTGGCCCTTGAGGGCCTCCTGATCCACACAGCCGGCCTGCCTGTACGACAGCCTGTCAGCCTCCACCCCCGACTCATGCACGGCGCTCTGGCTGAAGCTCCGGGTAGCCCGGACCCCACCACCACCACCTCCACCTCCACCTCCACCACCACCACTACTGGAGGAACGGTGGTGGTTGTTGTGGTAGAAGGAGTTGTAGTTGGAGCCACGGCCTGAGTCAAGGGAGACGTCCATGGCCGTTGAGGTGGAGGTGGAGGTGGTGGTGACAGAGAAGGGGATCTCATCACATTGCATCACCACCCGGTCGTCCAGGTCACTGACGGAGCCCCCCGCCACACTGCTGGAGGCGCTGTTCAGTCGCCGCTGCGAGTGGAACTTCCTCTTTAGCTTCTTCATGATTGGCCGACGGAAAAGTCACTCCGAGGGCTTTACAGAGAGGTGTGGGGTCCAACCGCCAATCGGAAATCGTCTGTGTCTTTACCTTCTTTTTTTAAACGTACGAAATTCTTCTTGGATAACTTGGCATCGTGGCATTCCCAAAGCAGAGCAAAGATCCAAGACGCTTATTTCCCCAATAACGACGAGAGAAAAAACAAGCGACGACCCAGACGCTAAATCAACTCCATACAACCCCCACTTATGGTTTTAGATCTCCATTTAGAGCTCCATCGGTTAAGTCCTTCCGTCTCCTGAATCCGTCCCTGAATCCCCTTCAACAGCCCTTCTCTTCTCCTCTCCTCTCCTCGCCTCAGTCATCCACACACTGGTCTGCAAGCGCTTAAACTGTTTCAGCTCTTATTTCATGACAAGCCTCTCGCTCTTCCAGCGCCACGCACGAGAGAGAGAGAGAGCGAGTGAAAGAGAGGGAAGAAAAAATAAATCTCTGCAAGAAGTTTCAGTTCTGCTGTGACCTGCCAAGCTTCTATGCAGACCTTGAGGCCAACACATCTTGAAAAAAAAAAAAGCGTTCCACACCCAAACACACACACACTCCTTTCTCTCTCTTTTGTTCTCCCACACACTTAAGGGGACGGCACCACACGTTCAATGAGAGAGAGATCCTGCAGGATACGAATTTTGTTTGTCTTGGGTTTCAATGCAGACGAAAAGAAAAGGAAGAGGAACAACAGTTGGTGACTCATAAAGGGAATCCTCCAGGGCAGGCTATTTTTTGCTACAATGCTTGAACCAGGTGTTCAGTAACCCTTGACTTCCAAGCACCCCTAATGTTTTTACAGAGTTACACGCCATTAGAGTAGTGGGAGAGGGTTAGGGGGATTAACAAGGACGGTAGTCTGTAATGACTCTAGTGTAGCGGCTGCATTGAATCTCTATCTGTACCTGCAATCTCACTCTTTAGTTTTGATAGTCTACGAGATGCTGGTGGGTCAGACAGGGCCTCACTCAGCTCCGAGGGCCCGAGCTACTGTCATGTATTTTACATTCCAACCCTCACAGAGACTAATTAAAAAAGATCAGTGTTTTTTTAATGGGCCCACCCCCCAGTGGTCTCTGAGGTGCCTGTGAAGTGAATGTCCCCAGGTCCTGGGAGACCCATGTTCAGGCAAGCTCAGATCACGTAACCGAGCAATAACTTAAAGGAACACCGTAGCCCTAGGTATAGGAGCTGTCAGCTTAAAGGTGGACTCTCTAGATTTACAGTTTTAACATTCTCTGGACAATCTTACGTGTGCACGCCATCGTGTATTGGCCTCATTAGGTATTTGGGTTAGAGCCTAAGATAAGCTGTATTAGTGCATGATACTTATACACTTATTGTGGCTCCTGGTATAAAATCAATAGCCTTTCATCAGTGCTATAGAAACCCTTGCATGTTATACCATAAAAGTTAAATCAAAAATCCTATTTTACTCACGCCTATGTTTTTGTGTGATTTTGTTGACTTTAACTGAAATGTGTTTGCATAGAATATCGTTGAATTGAACTCAAACTACCTCACTGTGTCAGTGTGGGTGTGTGTTTGTGTGTGTGTGATAGTATTGTCTAGCTCACCTGTGTGTGTGTGTATGATGGTGTTTATTATAGCTCACCTGTGTTTGTGTATGTTGGTGTTCATTTTAGGACAGCTGTATGTGTGTGTGTGTGTGTGTGTGTGTGTGTGTGTGACAGGGCTTATTTGAACTCACCTTTGTTTGTGTATGTGGTGTTTACTATAGCTTACCTGTGTGTGAGTAAGATGGTGTGTATTTGACCTCACCTGTGTTTGTGTATGTTGGTGTTTATTATAGCTCACCTGTGTTTGTGTACGATGATGTCGTTTTGAAATCACCTGTGTGTGAGTAAAATAGTGTGTATTTTACCTCATCTGTGTGTGAGTAAGATGGTGTGTACTTGACCTCACCTGTGTGTGAGTAAGATGGTGTGTACTTGACCTCACCTGTGTGTGAGTAAGACGGTGTGTACTTGACCTCACCTGTGTTTGTGTATGACGGCGTTGAAGAGCTTTCCGTCCCTCCAGCAGGTGGTGAAGTTGTCGCAGCGCAGGCCCTGGTATCCCTCCACCATCCTCTGGGACCACAGCAGGAGCTTCTCCTTGGCCGTCATGTTGTCTGACTGGCCGTTCACCTGGATGTCCGAGATCTGCACACCACCAGGAACCGTCATTAGTACTGCAGTAATATAGGTAGTAATACCACAGCGGCTACTACTACTGCTGCTATTGCACAGCTGGAGGCCCCATCATAGTAACCAAACAGTCAAGATATGGTAATTATCATAATACTTAAGACTTCTACTACTATGCACAGGGATGTTTTTATGTAACTGTGAAATATAAATGAGTCTAAAACATAATAATGCATTTCAAGTGGAAATTTAAATACATTTTTGAAAAAGTTAATTCGTTTTCAAGTCTACAAATTAATATTTCCGAAATCTTGAAAATGGGAAGGCTTTTTTATAGCGAGACATAGTGGACAGATTCTTTGTTAGGCGGTTGCCTGGGGCTACCTTTCCTTGTTTGGATAAATAATCTGGCTGAATGAATCATAATCATCATCATACGCAGCTCTGATGTAGACATTAGGTACATGAAAATGGACCACAAGGCTTTGACATTCCTGTCCCAAATTAAAGATGGCAGCGTCGTCAAGTTTTCCGACGATCCAGTCGCTCTGGTAATTTGAGTCTATAGTTTTCGAAGAAGTCTGAGAGTTTGAATTAAAGTGGAGCCTAATGCAGGCAGAGTTTTTAGCTTGGTCGGGTCTAAGATGGGGTTTATGTTGATTTCAGCCAGATGACTCACATTCCATAACCTCAAACCCACCAACCGCCTGTAACAGTTGTAATGCTGTTAAATTCCATCGCACATACTGCACTGGAGCTAAATGTTTTAGATTAAATAAGGACATTGCAAACGCTAACGATTGGAAGACTAGAAAAGGGGGAGGGGTTGAGTACTATAGAGGTTGCCTGAGGTGAAGCTCATTTCTGTGTTGACTGGGAGAGTGAAAGAGCGTAATGGTTGTGTGTGTGTGTGTAGGGTACGTCAGGAATTTAGTAGACAATCCACGTTATAAGCCTGATTTACTACAACAACAATGGTGGATGCTCCAGTGTTTGATGTCTGATTTATGTGTACACAAATGGTTTATATTACATGGGACACATGTTGACTTAGTTTTTCCCCACTATAACAATCATTTTCCCAGAATACACCACTGTTGGAATTTAGCCAATCACAGGCCACGGAAAAGTAAAACAGTATATTGTGTTTTTCGATCTTATTTCCACATGAATCTGTATGCGATGTAAGGCTGCCTTCTTACTTCAATTAAGATAATGACTTCAGTAAGTGTGTGTGGCTGTGTGTGTATATAAATATATATATACAGCATATATTTCAATGAGTCTTTCCAAGGTCTGAAGGGAAAACGTCTGTCTTTATAACCAGCGTAGGCGACGGGGGGGGGATGTGGGAGTTTTGTTTTGGCAACACGCTGGTGAGTCATCGGTCCACTCATCATTTCACTTCCAGGCTTTCTATACGGGAAGGGTGGAGGAGGGAAAAAGGGGCCGAGATGCACACACACACACGCACACACACTCGCACACACATGCACACACACTCGCACACACACACACACACACACACACACACACACACACACACATGCATAGGAAACCCAGTGCTGTGGTCTGTATGACTAACTCAGTAGAAGCCATTGGTGGAAACTGGGCCTCCTCCCAATGGTTCCGGTCCACTGTTCGAGGCCAGACCCTCCCCGCTCTGGAACCCAGCAGTGGGTCCACCACCACCAGGGCTCTATAATGATATAATGCTATAAAACACTACCGGGGGCCCAAGGGATATCCGCCATTGTTCTGCATGACTACCGTGTGCCAGTCTGTGAGGAACGGCCAGCAGATCGTTCTCAAGCCTCTAAAATGGCCGCCGGGGGTTTAATGGAGTTTGCATCTACTCTGGACGTTCTCCTGGGAAACCGTGAGTCAGCGTGGAAACCCACCCCAGCTCCACTTCACACAGCCTCCCTGCCACCCAACATTCCTCTTGTTTACCACAATATAATTTGTACGCTCCCACTGGGAAATCGGGATACCAAACTAATAAACAAACAAACTAGCTAACTGACTGGCTGACTAGCTAACTGACTCTGGCTAACTGACCAACTGACTAACTGACAAACTGACTAACCATATTCCACACCAGTTGGTAAATTTTATGTCAATTGCGCAACAGGTTTTTTAAATTTATGAATATTTACACTGAAATAGTACATTTAGTTTGTTTCTCAGATTAATCTCCAGTAGCCTTGAACCAATGCTATTTTAGAAGTCTTTAAGTGTTCCCATCGTAGCATAGTATGTGTATAAAGATGTTAAGCGTTGCCAAATGTTTAGGCAGTTTAAAATGAATCAGATTGGTCTGTAACGCTGACCGCTGTGTCAACAGCCTTAATAGAGGCTGATTAGAAGACAGAGCAGAGAATGGGGCTTTCCACGCTAAGATAGCGAGGAGTATGTAACGTTTAACACTGTTTATCAATGTAAACTCAACAAAGAAGTGGATAGGCCTATGCCGAATATGTCGGAAAAGTGAATTGCAGTCTCAAATTCAATCACAGCCTTTGTTTAGCAAGACAAAGTTGAACGATAATTTGGGAAAAAAAGCTGGTTGAAGGCTACTTTCCTTGTTGTGATCAATTGTTTTGATAAATCAACTGACTCCCTTCATGGAAAATAATAGACTCTAGTTTATTAGTTAGGTTGTAGTTCAGTACTTGTGGTTGTAGTTCTATAGTGGTGGTTGTAGTTCTGTAGTTTACCTGGAAGTGAAGGATGATGGTCCATATCAGACCCAGGGTCAGCTTGGGGTTTCCATCGGCGATGTCATCGTTCCTGATGTTGACCAGCTTGACCTTTGGGATTGGGAATAATAGCAATTGAGTAATCTATCAATTAAAGTTGTAATTTAATGTATTCGTTTTATACTTTATGCTGTGTAAATCAATATGACTTAAAAATAAGCCTATATCCTCTATGAACTGAGAAGATATCAATGAATTAACTCAACCCCAACTGAAGAATTGTAATAAATACGTAACAAAGTGGGAAGCTTGAATCATTTTGTCCTTTAGTAAAGGGATCTCCATGTGACGTAACACAGAAGGGGTTAAGGTCTCACCTGTCTGTGTTTGAGGAAGTCCAGGGCGATCTGTACGTTCTGCAGCTTGTGGAAGCGCATGCGGCCCTTCTCCCGTGGCTGGGGAAGACAAGATGGCAGCCGTTAGTTGCCATGGGCAACGGCGTTCACACACATGAGAACCGTCAGCAGAGTGAGCCGGGAATCGTGGCTGAGGGGCGTGATCGCAAAGAGCGGGAAAATCTCTCATGTTCACTCACTATAACAATTCTGGACTCATAACCACGTAAACATCTCCACAGTTATGTCTCAGGGATATATATGTCAAACAAAACCAAACGGACACAAGACGGTGATGAATTTGAGTTCTATCGCAATTTTGCGATTTTGTGTTTTAGTGTGTGATCGGAGCAGAAGTTCATTCCGGCAGTCGGGCCTATATAAGTGACTCTGAGGTCCAGTCGACCGAGTCTGAAGGGGAGGGAAAGCATGATAATGAGTCGAAGAAACAAAACAGAAAAAAACAAAAAGGATTCTGGGACTTTTCCTCAAACTGAGCTATGCGTTGGGCCCTCGGGGGCGAAATGACAGAACTCTTGGAGGATTAGATCAAGATTTACAAACAACTTGACTATTTAACCCCACATTCGAGCAGACCCTTGAAGCCAAGCTGTTTGAAGATTTACGCACGACAAACACATAATCGCTATGACCTATACGATGGACTTTAAGATACACACTCCAACGTATTCTCAAACACAATCCATCCATGCAAATGCTGCGAGAATCTACAAGCCAATCAGATGCCTTGCATTAGTATGAGTTGCAATATTACTGGCTCAAAGAGAAGCCAATCACACATTTGCTAAATACAGTGAGTTGAACAGTTTATCCTAAAAGACGATCCCTCTTTTATTTGAAAAATAACTGTAAAATGATCAGTCCACATTATACGAACAACATTAAAGCAACAGCTAAAATCACATGACCTATATACAACCAACACAGGCCTAACTAACGAGGGACACACCGCCGGACCATGTGACCTCTAACCGACCAATAGGGGACCCTTTCGCGGCAAAGGCGCATCGGACGAATGGAGAAAGGAAGGAAGGTGAAGGATGGCACAGATAGAGAGAGAGGGGGGAGGTGGGGGGGAGGAAGTGACATCATGCACTATCTGGCAGCCACCTGGCGGGGGGTGACACATGCCACGCCCGAAGAGGCGGCCAGTCCGGGCGCCACTCACCAACCGCACGTTCCTC
>OOFG01086064.1:0-10286 GCA_900323295.1 Molva molva
GTCTGTGTGTGCTAACCTGTCTTTTTTGTTTCGTTTTGTTTTCTTTGCTGTCCAGGAAGCGCTAGTCCATCTACGTGTGCTTTAAGGAAGCACAAAAACAACAGAAAACCTCGAACACCCTTCACTACCTCGCAGCTGCTGGCGCTGGAGCGCAAGTTCCGCCAGAAACAGTATCTGTCCATTGCAGAAAGAGCCGAGTTCTCCAACTCACTTAACTTGACGGAGACGCAGGTGAAGATCTGGTTCCAGAACAGAAGAGCAAAAGCCAAAAGACTTCAGGAGGCCGAGTTGGAAAAGTATAAATTGGCCTCAAAGCCCATCCTGCCTGCATTTGCGCTCCCCTTTCCTCTCGGAGCTCACATCGGCTCTCCATCCCTGTACGGACACTCGAACGCGTTCCAACGGCCCACTCTGCCGGTCCCAGGACTTTTCGGTGGACCGGTCACTTATGGGATGTACTACTTGTCTTAAATGGTCTTCCAAGTGTTTATTGATGGTGGAAATACACGTACACATAGAAAAGTTTTTAGTGTATTTGGATATTTGCATTTACCTTGCGAAAGGCAGTTGGGATGTATTTTTGAAAATATGTAGGGTGTAGAAAATCAGTTAAAAAACAAAACGAAATCTGCTCCATCCAATTATATTTCGGATATGCCAAATGTGTTAAGTTTTGGATACACGGGCCTTAATTAATTGAAACATAATTCTCAGGTTATTTCCACCAAGGCCTACATGCCTTAAATATAGGCCTACGATTGGAACCCAAAACGTATTAGGCCTAACTACAGTCTACATGGCTACTCATGATGTGTGTTAAATCTCACTGTATTACATGAATGTAATAATCAACTGTAAATTAGGCCTAGTACTAGGCATATACCAGCAACAGAAAAGTACTTACATGGACGTTGTGCCTTATGACCAATGTGCTTAATAGAACGTAGGCTACGACCAGTTTTATCGTAACACATTGACTGGCCTACGGAAGAAATTCATTTTTCAACAGCCTTAGTTTTGGGACTGTGTCCCGTGCAGACAGTATTTTTTTAATGAATTCATCTGTCTGCAAAATTAATAGAAAGTAATAATAAATAAAATATATATTTTTTAGAAAACATATTTAGAATCATAATTTCTTACTATCCCAAAGTGGCCTTGATGGGGAAGATATTTGAAGTAGCCTACTTTTGTCTAAAAGTTTTGGTTTGTAAATAAAAAGTTTAGTGTTTTTAAGCCCATGACGTTGCTTGAGAAACACGAATGAAAATGGTATTTATTGAATATCTCTGTATCTGTACTGTGTACATACATTCCTTATTAAAACAATCCTCAGTTGCTTGTTAAACTGATTTTAAAAATCTTTAAAAAAAAATAAACAAATGAAATGTGTGAATGAGTTTTATTCTTTTTTAAAAACCCCAGTTAGCTATGTGATTGTCCATTGAAACCGGGCCTAAATTAAAACAATACGTGTGAGGATATTCTTGGACAATTAGGCTACTTTACATTTGTGCGCTAAGACATAGTCCTATTTTTCATTCTAAATGCTATTTACGTAGGGTTTCCCTGACTAATGTGTACATTTTAGGCCTACATTATTGTCCTGTATCTTCGTCTGATGGTACATTTTTATGGAATTGTATTTTTTGTTTTATTATAAGAATAGGCTAAATAAACACCAGGTCTACTTCAAGAGTCGATATAGTTATAACTGGTGATGATAGGGCAAGTTTATGCGCACAAATAAGCCCAGGTCTATTCGCCTCATCTTAATATTCATTATATAATAATACTGTCATAAGTCTATACATTTTTCGGTATTAGCTTGTAAGCTACATAAACTGATACACATTTAATTATAAAAAGTAAGATTAAGGTTATTAGGCCTTCTCGCAGGCTAGATTAAAATGTATGTCGACCTATATGCAAAGAAAGATTGTGACATTATTCGTAATTTAACGTACTACAATTGTAATAAAAAAAATGTTATCTGTTTCTCAATCTCTTTCTCCACTTCAATGCACTTTTATCTTTGTGCTTAAGCGCCCCTACTCATGTAAAGTGAAAGGAACGCTACTCCCCTTACGTGACCGTTGTTATTATAATTCATACATGACTGTCACCAATAGAGGGCAGTATCAGGCTTACTCTACCGTTATTATTATTATTCATACATGACTGTCCCCAATAGAAGGCAATATCTCTCTTACTTTACCGTTATTATTATTATGCATACATGACTGTCACCAATAGAGGCCAGTATCTGGCCTAATCTACAGTTATTATTATTATTCATACACGACGCTCACCAGTGGAGGGCAGTATCTGGCTTACGCCATTATCTTTTTGAAGGAAGAAAAGTGACTTCCGCAGTTGCGCACTTTCGTAGAAGAGTCACTACTGCTTCGAGGTAAGATATTAGAGGATACATCTGTTGGATAAAGTAAAATTAAGCGAATGTGTCTTTAAATTGGGTTATTTATTGATCATACATGTCTGCACGGGTATGGTATGCAAAAAATATAGGTGTCCTCCATTTAACATTCAATATCGGACAAGAATGGCAGAATGTATTCTGACCTTGGCTCATTGCAACCAGCTAGCTAGCTAACGCTACAATGCTAGTGGTCTTGGTTTTGCCGTTGCTGTCCTAGCTGTCAGAAAGGTTACTTTTTAACCAAACTAATCTGTAATTTTATGGCAATTCTGTCATGTCTGGCGGGCTGTTGCGCCTAAATGCCGCACACAAATAACCCCAGCCGGATCGGCACTAACTTGCTGGAAGCACCAGTCACAACATGTGTAAGTTATTGATGCGATGAGTGCACATATGAGTGACCCGGTCACACAGTACGGTAAACTCGCATACGTTTATCGCCAAAGGTTACGCCAAAATGAACGAAAGGGAAATCCTCGAGATTGCCAATTTATAGTGACCAACTGAAAGTAAATTATTTGTATCTTTTTGGATAGATCACAATGGCAGGTCGCCGTGTAGCCCTGAAAGCCATCGACTGGGTGTCGTTCGCAGAGCGCATCCCAGCCAACCAGAGGGGAATGTTCAACTCCCTTAAAACGCGCAGCGATGCCATCTCTGCCAAGTGAGTGCCTATGCAACTTAATAAACACCCCCTCGTTTTCATTCGAGGACCACTTATCTTTCCCAAGCTACATAAAATAAGTAACTGTTAGCGTTTTTAGTATCTTTTTGCGTAAAGATAATCATTCAAATAGTAACAGCAAATGTATAGAAATTGTATATGCAGACTTCACATTATTTTAATTAATTGTATCTTCTACTAGGCTAGCTTCTCTGCCAGCGACGCCTACAGTCATTGACTGGAGCTTCTACAAGACCGCCGTGGCCAAGGCTGGCATGGTGGATGAGTTTGAGAAGAAGGTGAACTGGGGAGGCTTTATTATTAACTCATTATATATTGGTTTATACCGGGATGTGTATGTGAGTTGCATGGTAACTCATTACTCATTCGTACGACGATGTCTTCCTTCATCCCCACAGTTCAAGGCTCTGCAGATCCCTGAGGCTGTGGACACCCAGACCACTGTAATCAATGCACAGGAAGCAGAGTCTGTAAGTCCAACCCAAATTAATGTTGCCAGTCTGTATCAATGCCGGTGATGCCAGATTCATCAGTGCGCAAACATAGTAGTTCACACATGGACGCCTCACACGTGTTTCGTCCTGTAGACCGCAATACACAGCCTCCCTGCAGCATTAACTCTCTCATTAGAAGCACTTTTCTCACAGTGTGAGTAACTGTGAGAGAGACATGCTTCTATTGATCATCATTTATGGGACAGTGGCTTTGGTCCTGTCTACACTTTAGAAGCCCTTGTACTTGTTTTATTCATGGCATTGATGTCATGTGACAAGCCAGTCTAAATATAATCTTTTTAATCTCAAATTGCCTTTCCAAAACTGTTCAATTAAATTAATCTCTGGCTAATCGATTTCTAAAAAGATAGTTGACATAATGACATGACTAAAACCTGAAACATTGGATGGAACATGACAGCCCGATTTTCTTCCTATTTGGGCATAAGGTCAATGTAATTAAGTGCTACTTGCATGCCAGTGGCATGCAATAGCATGATTTGACCCAAATCCCTGCTCAAGTCTAGAGTTCTACAGCTGCAGAAGCTATAGTGAAGTGGTTCAGATGAAAACCTGCCATTGGTCAAGGACTGGATTACTGCAATCTGTTAATTAGGGCTGGCCCGAATACATAATTTCAAGCTTCTAATATTCGTTATGTTTTCTGAAAGAATATAAAAATATAAAAACAAAGGGCTGCCTGAATTGGAGCGTGACCACTGCTGCAGAATTGGGCTTTTATCAACTTATACTTTTTCCTTTTTAACTTCTATACTCTTATTGTGTGGGATGGATCGCCAAAGCTACCTTTTCCTATTGATGTTTATTAAATTACCTACCCATTATTATTAGTAGGTAAAGCTTTTTAGCAGCTCTTGGCCTCTTTTAAACCTTGAAAAAGCTGCTGAATACGTTCATTAATAAAACCCTTCTTAAACCATTAAGCCACCACTTGCCACATTCCTCCTATTTCTTTTGCCATAACTGACTAGTGGGACCGCCACCATGGAAAACCAATCCTGGGAGAACCCTGGAACATTTAGTAAATAGTATTATTATTATTATTGCAACCACTTGTTCAACTTCTGTCTGTCGGTCTCGCCGATTCTCACACTGGACGGCAAGTTTCAAAGGGCAACTGAAGTATTCGATTAATGTTCTGATATCCGAATACAGAACTAATGATGGATATTCGGCTATCCCATGCTTGGACAGGACATCTTGATGATTCTGTTAACTCGACTGAAGCGTTGATGTAAAGCATTCTCGGACTGAGGGATGTCTCACACCTTTACATACATTTTTTTTATTTTATCACTGGGATGTTCGGACAAAGTGTAACCTTACTTTCTACTTGTGGTTTGCGAATATGCAGACATAACAAAAAAAAGATTTTAAATTGTTGTACTTCTTATTTTTTCATTCAACTAACCATTGAGATTCAAATACGACTTAACAAACCAATATTTGAATATTCGGGCTCAGCACTACGGATGTTTTAAAATGACTACACGGTTAGGTTGCCCAGTTTGTCTCCTTTGAAACAATAAGCTATTTATTTCTATCTCAACAGAACAAAAATGCATTGGCCTACGTTGAAGAATCCAAGGCCCGCATTACTCAATATGAGACACAGGTAAGATTGTAAATTCTATCCATAATTTCATCCTTAAAATGTACAATCATGTCTAAATATTTGAATACCCTGGTCACTTGACAACCAGTTATCAAGGTAAACAACTCTGTATGAATGTGTCCATATGCTTGCTTTTTTTCCCTCAGCTGGCCAAGTTTAACAACATGATTCCCTTCGACCAAATGACTGTTGAGGATCTCAATGATACTTTCCCAGAGACCAAGCTGGACAAGGTCAAGCACCCCTACTGGCCAAACAAGCCCATTGCTGACCTGTAATCATGCCCACCTGAAACCTCACTCAAAATAAATATGTATTTTAAATGGTTGGTTCATTTTCTTTTTTTTCTTTACATCTCTACGAATATGACAAATAGCTGATTCGCTGCACTGTATCTGACCTAGAGATCATTGTTTGGACCGACCGGTACATTTTGGTACGATGATTGTCGTCTGCCACCAGGGGCCGATATGGGCCCACTTATTAATTAAAATGAATACATTTACTTCTAAGTGCTTCGATATTGACATACAGTTGATCCATGTCTGGTTGTACTACATCAGTTAAAAACGGTCATGACGCCCCGCAAATGGAAGTCAATGCACAATCAAACAAGAAGACTCGGGCTCTACAACAAAATAGTTATTCGTAACATGGGTATTTTACATCCTTTTTTTTAATCTACTTGATTAGTATCCCGTTTTAGTTATCGATGTGACTATATCTATACTTGAAACAGGTTTGCCTCGACTTCTTGGGATGTTTTCCTGAAATTACTTGAAGACAAGAGCCTTGTTCCATACTGATGTTTACATCTCAGTGGCTGGAGTACCATATGGGACAAGACCAGAGCCACGGGTGACATCATCGACGTGTTAACTGATACGCCTTTACCTCTATTTGTACAATAACCATGTGTGGTATAAGGAGATTAGTTAAATATACCTTACATTATAATACGAGTATCCTTAATCACATCTAGCCTACTTCCCTCAAATATAGCAAATAGAACAATGTTACAATCGGACTATGACTAACCAATCATGGAGCAATGCTTTGTCGTCCAATGATCATTGGACAATACTTACATTTACATAAAGGTAGGCGTACTATCTGACTGCGGTCGCATCGCTGCATTGCTATTGGCTAACGGTATGCGATGTACAGGACCTGATTGGACAGCGTTCTCACTGCTGTTCGTGAAAGATGATTTCCGCTAGCCGTTGTTTGACATTAACGATTGACGGGAGTACCCCAGTTTAGGTAAGGTTAACAAGCTTTTAAATGTTATATTTCTCCAGACGCCCACCCAACGGCACTATTTAAAGACGCTTGACGTTGGGTGAGCCCCTGTGGTAAATGTCATGTATTTGTTTTCAGTATGGAGCAACCAGATCGAAGAAAATTGAAGTATTAATATGCAGTTTACATTGCCCTGGACTGACGTGCTGGTGGAGGTCAAAGGGAAAACCCAATACGCAATCTGTGTATTGTATGGTTATTTGTTGCGTTAACCTCTGCGACGCCATGACAATAAATACAGTAAATAACCTTTATTAGCTGTGGGTAAGCTAACGTTACATTGTAGTTAGCATCACCGATGAGCCCTGTAACGTTAGCTGTAATGTAGATGGTAACGGTACAACCACGCTGATGTTCCTCCCATGACCGGCCTATAGAGCCATTTAAACCTATTGTTTTCCAGTGATCCAACGACATTTCACATGATCTAAAAACGCCTACTGCCATTTAAACGTGACGCATGTTATCCGGTGTATACACCTAGTTATCCCTATGGTTAAGCTTCAAATATGTAGTCGGCGATGTGGTTGTAATCCGTACTGCGTCAAAACAAAATGCTCTTCCCGACGCGAAGAAGTGTCCCGAAAGGGGATTGAATTAATGAAACACTTGACACCGCTCTCACTCAAAACATTCTTGCAAAGTCATGTGTTGAGGGTCTGTAATGCAACACCCGGAATGGTGCAAATTATGGCAAACTATTTCGGCTGTAGAAATATGAGCTGAGGTCGTCCCCAAGTCACCCAAGTAGTCGTAAGTGACGTGGGTATTACCCTACCCCACTGCCATAGACAACACTGACAACCTTGAATATCATTTTTTGCAAGCGTGTCTAGCGTCTCATCTGTGGCAATTTCTTTAATGTCGATGTTTTTGATGTTGTTTTGATTCTGCAACAACATACAGTCCAACTAGCAATGGTACAATATTATCTATGTCATCTCACTTATTTTTCATGCAGCTGCAATACTACACGGCTTGATCAGTTTGCCAAATATACATGGCAAAGTGAAAGCACATATCCTGCAATGACAGTTGTCTTAACAGTAGGCATTCTTGAAGGCTTTGGTGTTCTTGTGGGTATGGCTGCCCCAACTGAAAACAGGCCTGTCTGTGAGGCCGAAGGCCTGGGGTAGACTGGAGCTATCAACACTAGCCTCATTGTGTGTAGAGAACAATGGGAATCAGCATGCATTGAGGGAGAGTGGTGTATGGGTAAGGGGGTTAAACCCTGGCAGGAGTGAGGCTCCCAGCTCAGCTCACAGAGAAAGCTGACAGGCTGCTGTTGTTGTAACCATGTCACTACTATGTGTAATACTGCATAGAGACGAGCATACATACTGAAGCAATCTAGCATGGCAAGAGGTTGGATGTGCCTAGTGTCCCTCAAATGGTAGAAGGGCAAATTGCAATGTGGTATTCAAAATTTGCAATTTGTAAAACATAGGTAGATGCATAGTGATTTGTAGAATTACAGCACCTAAAATAATACAATAAAGTGTGATCACTCACTCATGAGTCAGATAATATGTAATATATTATTAGGCACCCTACAATATAGGGGTAATGTTGCCCTGAATTGGATATAATTAAAATATGGTTAATTAGACCTATTATACAACTGATATTGAACTTCTGTTGAATAAGCCAGATTTAGGCTCAATTAATATTTTGAAAAAACATCTAAACTTGATTAGGCAAATGCCCAGGTGGTTAATTAACATTCAAATAAACCTAAATATAACCAGTAGAGTGGGAGGGTTAATTGTGTTCAGAACAGAGCATCTTTATGATACATCTTGTCACCTACATTTAACACTACCATTACTAGCACTACCACTGGCCTATCCAAAATACAGTCTCATTGAAGCCCTGTAGTAGCATTCTGATGTGCGGTTGTTTGAGAGACAGGCTTGTTGCTTGTAATATGACACTCCTGGCTCTTGCCTGATTCAATTCCAGCCAGGCAGTAGCATGCCTGCCCTTAGGCGATGATGTCTTATGCCAGAATGAGACATAGATTTCACAATAGATATTACAATAATACGCTTTAGGAGAGGATGTCATATGTCTGGGTTACACATGGATTTGACAATAGATATTACATTGATATGCTCTGTAAACACTAAGAACAACATGGAAGTTGACTAGCTCAGTGGTCTGCAAACAAAGATGGGTTATTGGTCCTTTTTTAAGACACTTCAGTTCAGTTTATAAGATAATCTTCTTGATCTCTTAAGGATTTTTGAGTGTTTTATTTTGAAACACTAATTGTGAGTGGTTGTACATTTGATACAGCTATGCACACAGGAAAAAAACAGGATTTTTTCTTTGCCTCATAATCATTGTAATGCATTAAATGAACTGCTGAAGATAATGGCTGATTGGGTTAGGTTACATCTCACCCACTTTGGATGTCCTACGAATTACTTTAGCTTTTGTTAAATACAGCCATTGCAACAGCGTTAGTAGTAACATTGACATTATAATATCAATACAAATAATATATTGCATAGCCTGACTGTTAAATCAATATTCCATAGTAGTGTCCCAAGCCTGGGTCATTTTGATGAAAGTTAAACACTCACACATAGAATTATAACAAGCATTGGTATCGGTAAAAACACTTTTTTTGTATCTGGTCAAAATCCCTTGTGACTGTTATTAAACTTGAACAAGCTTTGCATCCTGTCTGTACAATTTAGCTGCCTGCTTGTATGGAAACTCAATGTTACCTCCTTCCTCAGCATGCGTCTAGCTGTTTTCTTTCATATATATATCTATACATTATAGGGTACTCCCCAAACAATGTAACATTTTAAAATAGGGCTGTAGTGACGAAGACATTTAAGTTCTGAAACGGTCTAATTGGTTAAAACATATGTTTTGTGTTCAGCTTTTAAAGAGTTCATTTTGTGAACCGTTCCACCCCTAATACTTATGTTTGCTTATGCAGTATTTGTTTTTTAAGAGTGAAAAGGTGTTGTGCAGTGCTCGATGTACTGATTCTAGTTTTGTATGTTAGCTTGATAACACAAGGCTAAAACATTAGCTTCAGAGATAGCCATTTCATATATCTGATACAATACCAAGTAAGACCACAATGCATTATAAATACCCTTACTGCAGTATTACGATGATATAGAAGTATTTATTTTTCTAATTGCAGATTTCTTCTAATATTGTTTTCTATTATTTGTATATGGATATCCAAAGGAACATGGTTCCCAAGAATAAAACTGGTACTGGTAACTTTAAGAGACTGATTGACCAACACACATCCGGTGCGCCTAATAAAAGTAATTTGCTAGATTTATGACTAATTTAATGCTTTTATAAACAACCACATAGCTGTCTTCTGTGTTTCATTGTGAGATTAAAAAAATGTATACTTTACTTTCTGGGACAAATAAAAGTGTGGTAGGCCTCTGCAGTTCAGTCTACTAATATGAGACATGTGCTCTGTGTTACATCCTCAAACCATCCAGTTCAGCCTTGTGTTGATGTTCTTCCAGTGCTTGCTGTAAAAATAAACCCACTACACAGACCAACCACCAGTCCCAAAGCCAGCAGTGGCTTCATGGGGCTGTTTCTGCTCTGCTTGTGCTCATGCTCATCGGGTGAGCGTTTGTGGGTTAGCACACGCATCTCTACTACATGTGGTGATGTTGAGGTTGTAGGGTTTGCGTTGTCTTCCAGAGGCCGTTGATGGACCATCCGTATGAAGAG
>OOFG01086065.1:0-10286 GCA_900323295.1 Molva molva
CTCTGACTGAGGAGCACCGGCGCGCCTCCATGGAGGAGGAGTGTCTCTGGCTGAGGATGCGCTCCCTCACCCTGCGCCTCCTGGCAGCCCTCACCACGCTGGGCCACGCCCACCAGCAGCAGAACTCCCTGGCCAGCGAGAACGGCATCGGGGACAAGACGTCGGTGGCTGCCCGCCTCTTCTCCCAGCTGGAGCAGACGCTGCAGAAGGCTGCCTGCATGTCAGAGAAACGCGCACAAGTAGGTTTTACAGCGAGGCCAGGAAGTGTTGTTATTATTTGGGCAACATTTTATTGTTTATATTTGTATGTATTAGTATATTCATGTTTTATTTGGGGTGGGAAAGTTTTAGCCTTGTGAGACCGTCCTGATTTGTTTGCGTTTCACAATTTCACCCTAGCCTTGGCTGGGCAGCAATAGATTTCCAAATATTGCCGCGGCTTTAAGTTGTTCAAAAAACCAGGAAAGACACAGAATGTGAACTCGCGAGATCGGGGTGGTCTCATGAGGCTTGCTATGTGTGGTAGGGTGGTTGTTCGCACCTGAAAGGTACTGGGTTCAATCCCCAATGTCCACAGCCTAACCCTTGAGCAGGATGCCTCATCCCTTACACGCTCCTTAATGACAAGCATCTAAATCGCTTTGGATAAAACCGTTAGTACTAAATAGTAATATGATTAAATATAATTGATGGAGCTCCCAGTCCACTCATTGTTCTTTGTTCAATTTAATTAAAATGTGCTACAAAGTGTTGAGACATTTCTAAAATCATGGCTGGGATGTTTGTGTAATGCTGGGTTTGCTGTGCGTCCACCGGGTCTCCAGTATCCATTCCTGGGCCCCCCGTCCACGCGGCTGGCTGCGGCCTTGGCCTGTGGGAGCTGCCAGTGTCAGACATCAGCCTTGCAGCTCACCGTACATCTGCAGGAGCTGGAGACCATGGGACTGGGTGAGACAGAAACTTCCAGAAGTGTGGGTGTGGGTGTGGGTGTGTGTGGGTGTGTGGTGATAGACAAATATCTTCTCTGGGTTAATATGGTACATCCTTTCTTATTATAACTTGTTATAACATCATCAGCCTTCCGGTCAACATGTGTAAATTCTAATCTGGGGTTTCCTGTCGTTTTGTGTATAGATGAGTCAACAGAGCTTCAAACCCGGATCTGCAACACTTTTAAATCTTTAGTAATACAACTTCAAGGTAATAAGTTTGGTTTGTACATGTAAAATAAATTGTGTATTTTGAAACCCAGACCAATATTTGGGTCAACATTTGACTGACGTTAAACAATGATGTCTTGTTTTGTTTTTTGTACAGAAATGTCAAATAAATGCAAAGGCGATCTTTTGGAAATGAAAGACAGCCGGTTGAAAACCCAGCCCTCCTTATTAGAAAACCTAGTCTTCTTTCTTGAGGTGAGACATTCAATACTAACCACGATGACATACAGTGCATCTCCTATACCATGTGTTGTGAAGCTGCTGTAAACCATAGAAACATGCCGTGTTTGCCCCTCTGCTGCAGACTATGTGCGTGGTGCTATGGGTGGCCAGTCACTGTGCTAAGGTGATACGACCGCTCAAGGCGAGTCTACAGAAAAAGAAGAAAAAGAAAAAGGACACCAACTCAGCACCGGTAACACTGCTTTTTTTTATTCTCAACTTTTGTCACTTCTTCTCACCTTTTTCTCCCGTGTCTTTCAATCTGCGTGTAAGATGTTGGTGTACATTTTTGACTTGACTTGATATAATTGACTTCACATAATAATTGGACTGTAATTGGCAACACACCCCATCCACATAGTATTGTGTGCATGCCGGCTGCATAAGTGCAAAGGATTATGGAACGCGTCACGTCTAATGTTCTGGTAAAATTAGGGTGAACAAAAGTGGAAGGTCATCCAACTTTAAAAGAATGGGTGCGTTGTTTACATGCCGGTCGACACTTTGATCTGACAAATGACATTCAGTGAGTTTCTGGAGGAATAGTCTTGAGTTGCACCGCTGCTAAGCTAGCTTCAGCTGCTAAACTAGCTTAGGCTGCTAAACTAGCTTGAGCTTCTAAGCTAGCTTGAGCTGCTAGGCTAGCTTCAGTGAGCTGGTCTGGTGGGGAGATCGCGTAGATAAGCAATTTTGACCGGTGGGCAGGGCCACAGCCGATGGTGAGTAGATTTTGCCATTTGGCAGGTGAAAAAATTCCAGGTTACATATTTAAACAAATGCTTGGCTTGTATATTTTTCTACTGTCAGGTAAATAGTCGGTATTCTAAAAGATAATTTTTGACTTTAATGTGATTTCTCCTCACGCCTCTGGTTTGTGTTTTCTCTGCGGTCTAGCCCGCGGTGGTGTGTGGATTCCAGGCGCTGACCGGTGGCCTCCAAGAGGTCCTCAGCCAGGTGCTGGAGCACATCAAGACCCAGGAGATAGGGCTGACGGCTCTCAAGCTGGCCTCTCTCACCTTGGAGCCACACACACAGGTAACAACAACACACACACTAACCCCACCACCACACAAGTAGCCCCCCAACCACACACAGGTTACCTCCCCCACATGCATGTACGCACACATTTATTTTATCCTTAATGGTGTTGTGGTTGTTGTTGTTTTTTTTTCTCAACTACTTTTCTTGTTTGAATGCCTTGGATAGCTTCAAGGTCACTTTATAAATACGTTCATAATCATGATGATGGTAGGAATGATAATTGTAATTAGGTTGATGATAATCAACATAATTACTGATAATGATAGGTCAGTATGATGATACTTGTTTGGATATTAATGATGTTGTTTATTGTGTTGTCTCTCAGGAGGAGGAGGCTTTTATCAGCGCTGGTATGGACAAGGTGCACAGCAGTTATTTACGCTCTCTGCAGGAGTTGGGAGATCTGCTGAAGAGGAGAGCAGAAACGCTAAAGACCCTCAAGATCTGACACGCCATCGCCATCCAACACCCCGATCAAGATTATTGTTATTATCACATTCGCCACCCACCAACCAACCGGTGCCCCCCCTACACCACTGTCAATCTTTATCTTGGCTCATCGTTTACACCACACCCACCAGCTCCACCCAACCCCTCCCCCAACGCCCACTTTAAACAAAAAAATGAGTTTGGGTTGAAATCTCCATCTCCCCTTTCACGTCTCCTCAAGTTGGGTTCACGTGAATAGTTCCCGGCCTCCCGACCCATTTGACTCCATCAGGCGGGTCCCTCTGTGTCTCCCTTAGCACAGCAGAATCTCATGAAGTGCTCTTGGAAAATGACACGGCAGTTACAAAATAAGAAAAAAAATAACCATAGCAGCGAAAAATAGATGATTATAAAAGAGCAGTTTTAGATTTAACGACTTATAAATTATTGTACATAGTCTGCAGAGCTAAGCCTCACCATCATCGACATCAACTACTCTTTGACTGAACAGGAATATAAAGAGAGACAATAAAACCACTATTTCCATTGTATGTTAGTTATTATGCCCGCCCCCTCCTCCATTTTAATTTGTGACTGAGGTTAGTCCCTTTTTTTTTAGCTGCACACAAAGGTTCTCCATTGGCATGGTTGCTTGTCCTACACGTAGATGTGGGAGTTTGAATCAAGACGGCACTATTTTATATCAGCATCCATCACAGACACGACTTGAGGCCACAGCCGAGGGACCGGAGACTGAATTCACTTGGTTCTGTTTTAAATGTTTTAATTTTGTGTGTTCATTTTGGTATCAGGAGAGTTTTGTTCATGTTTGTAGTTTCAGTATTACAACCAAATTAATTGAAATGTATAAGTCACACAAATTAATGAATTAAGTCAGGATGACCGCTGCATTTCTCTCTTGGTCCCCCCCCGATATACTGGTTTCAAAATCGAACATCCGTCAAACTCTTTTATATTGCACTTCTTTCCTAGTGAGTTGAAAGTTTCAGAGGAGAATATGGTTGAAGACTGTTTATGATTATGTCATAATGAATGCTCCACAAACACATTGCCTACATTACCTACTGAGCCATTTTAAGTACAAGGTGTGTTAATGCAATAGAAGACGTGGATGTCAACTTTTTCAAAAACTAATTGAAAGACTGTGTGCTTGTATATTTAACAATAAATATGACAATGAGGTTAAAATAAATATCAACACATGCTAGGATTAAAATAAAACCAAGTGCCTGTGTTGTCAATACATGTACCCTTTCAAAACTCAACAAAGCCGAGATTTTGATTTAATCAATCATTTCAGATGGGTGATCTTCTCATGTCTGTTTTTCTACAAAGATGAAATGCAATAGAGGTAGGTTTTGTCACTCTTGGTTGGCTCTTTGCTTTTGCACTAAACTGCCATAACAAGTTATTGTATTTTCCACAGCTATTTCAACATTGGACCTAATTTGTAAATAGATTTAAGATGGTACATTCACTAAACTGCTGCAGTAGAAATTCCATTTGTTGTGTTTTATGTTTTGCCTTGGTCTACCGCCTCCTTTCAAATTGACAGGATTTTTAGTCTCCTCAATCTTTATGTTTGTGGAAAAATAATAGCTTATGATAATTTCAGCTGAATGTATAAGCAACTAAATTGGCGAGCGAAATTCATGCAACAGCATTTATAAGAATAAGCTGAGAACACAGCGTAAGCATTCTGATGACCCCAATACATTGCGAACTTTTAGTGCTACAAGTTAAACCGGGGTCTCTTGTGTTAAGCAATTCAAAAGTAATCAGATTTGGAGTAACTTAATATATCCCACTCTTGTCACCTATTTGTATATTCATACAGAGACGTCTGCTAAACATGCCTTTGTTTTGGCTTATGGTCCACCCGATTCATTGGCTGTTAGGTTGAGAAAGTTGTTATCCGAGTTTTTGTTGAGGTTTAGAATGTTGGTTGATTGAGTTTCATCTCACCCTTTCATTCTTTTGTTAAAAAAATGGAAAACAAAAACACTGGAATGTCAATGTTTTTTTTAAATAAAATTAGTAAATATAGCCTGTGTTTCTTATTTTTCATGTCTGCAGAATAAGATAAAAATAATTAGCGATTATCAAGGGAAATGATCATGCCATTGTAATTTATTGATTGGTATTCAGGCCTTGTGAACTAAATACGTTATCCATTATACAATTGATCGAAATTAGGAAAAGGACATTTATATCTTATTTGATTCTTTACAATTTCAGATCAGTTACCATTGCTTCCCTGCAGGCGCCGGCAACACCGACATGGTGAATGTCAACACACATCTTATATCAAACGAAGAAGAGTGAAAAAATGTTGTCTCTAAACGCCTCGCTAAAGTAGTCTGGTAGACCGCGAGATCTCCGATCATTTGTTATCGCGAGATTATTGAACAATAAACAGTTGCCAAACATGACAGTAAATATTGGGGAAAACGCTCCTTAATTATCAGTGGCTATGGTCTTGGATTCAATTTTTTTACTTGTCTTTATGGGTGTGTGAAGGCTACTGGTCGAATGTCGTAATCCAACCAAGTGCTGTTGTTTTTTCCAGCATTAGATGGTTTAGTATATCCCAGAGTGTTCTGCTTGTGATTCAGCTGTTCGGGCTGCTGACCAATATTTGAGTTTTTGTTTTCTCAAAAAGGTTGTCATTTCGTTCATACCTCATGAGTGTTTCCCTGGTTGTTATCCGTTTGGAATTAGCCGACCAGTCTCCTTCTCCGGAGGGTTTTCAGTATTCTGCCGGTGAGTTTCCCTAGCTAGGAGTTAGCGTCATGTTTAGCATGGGCCACTAGCCCAGGAGAACCTGGCAGGTACTCGTGTCATAAGAGTTGTAACGGCTCAAAAAAGAGGAATGTTTAACAAAGAAGATAAGCCAGGCTTATTGTATTATACTCAAACGTTCATTCTTCTCCTGAACCTTCCCAGTGATTCACCAGTATCCAGAAAATGGTTTCTAAAGTCTGGATAGTTCTGTCTGTAAACATCCCAAACAATAGCACACTCTCAATGCATACACTGTACTAGCATGTACTAGCAAGCCCAATAAGCATTGAAGACCATTATGTCGCACAAAAACACACTTTAACCCACCAGCTACCGTACCTGAGACCCATCACGTCTCCCCTTCCTGTGTTTCTGTCCCCGCCACAGTGGACGGCATGTCCGAGAAGAACCTGCAGGAGAAAGCCCTGGGCCTCGCCCAACTAACCCTGAGTGGGAAGACGGAGCTAGAGCGATCGGCTGTCATACACCAACACATTGGCAGCAGAGCTATGGGGGACATGGTCATTGAGACGTTTGAGCCCAATCCAGGTAGACATTCATCCATCTATCCATAGATTATGACATTGTAGCGTTTGTTTACATCCAAGTCTCCCACGTTTTTAATGGCAGAGATGAGAACCTCCTTCCTGTCCGTGTCCCTACAGATAGAGGAGGAGGAGGAGGAGGAGGAGGTGAAGACAGTAGTGGTTCGGTGGAGAACAGCGAGGGCCAGGGGGGTGCCAGGGCGGACCCAGACGGTACAGAGGACGTCCAGAACAAGGCTGGGGAGACGGGCCAGGCGCCAGACTCTCCCTCCAAGGAACTCCCCGACCAGATCTCCTTTTTCAGTGGAAACCCCTCGGTGGAGATCGTCCACGGGATCATGCACCTGTACAAGACCAAGTGAGTCACGGCACAAAGTATTGTTTTCATCTGCGAGTCCTCTCTTGATTGGATTTTTAGGGGAATCGTTAACTGGTCATTATTAACTTGGAAAATGCCCGTCGCAATTTACTATAGCCTAAAACGTAAAATGGCATTAAAATTACATTGTCTGACGAGTAGCCAAGAAAGAAGCGTTCCTTTTATAATCTGAAACAAGAAAAGACAACCCAGTATATGTATTTCTGAAGCTATATCCTGCAAATATTTTCATATAGAATGATTATTGAAATGATTAACCTTTTGAGTAAATTACATTAATAATTTCCCCTCTTCATCGTGTTCTTGAAAAAACAATGACATTTGAAAACCCAGAAGACTAATTTAGTAATGTGATCCCTCGTGACAACGCAGTAAGATGACATCACTGACGGAGGACGTGAGGCGCAGTGCCATGCTCTGTATCCTGACTGTCCCGGCCACCATGACCAGCCATGACCTCATGAAGCTGGTGGCGCCATTCAATGATGTAATGGAACACATGAAGATCATCCGAGACTCCACCCCCAACCAGTACATGGTCCTCATCACATTCAGAACTCAGGTAAGGGTTTATACTTGGATTTATCATCGGATGGAATATCAAAAATGTAGTATGCATCGTACAATACACATTGCATGCATCCTTGGCACAGGTTGCCCCGGCGGGAGTCAAACCCCTAACCCTGGCAGTGTTCAAGGGCCCCATTTGACTACCAGGTGTGATGTTGTTAAGCCATTACAAGCCATTTGAAAGATACACCTTATATCGATGAATGTGCTCAAGTTGGAATTGTTAAAGGTCAATGAAGCAACTAGTAGTTGAGAGACCACAAACTTTCCATCCATTCCATTCCATACCCTCTGTGATGTCATAGGGAGGCCCCTCTTGAGCCAGTTGTGACGTCACAATAGAGTCGATTTTGAAATGTCTTGTAATGGCTAATCAACGTCCCGCCCTTTTAATGCCATGCTCTACCAGTTGATCTAGACAGGAGCACAATACGATGAATAGGATTGATGTAATTGTGTGTTTAGTGAACTCTTAAATGCCATGTCTTGTCTTGTGTTAAACAGGCAGATGCAGACAGCTTTTATACGGCCTGTAATGGCCGCCAATTCAACTCCATCGAGGAAGCGGTGTGCCAGCTGGTCTATGTGGAGCGGGCTGAGGTCATCAAGTCAGACCAGGTATTAGGACTTTAAGCACTAAAACCTACAGTATATGCTACTATATATATACTCTATACTGTTACAGTTAGACCATCCATCCCAAGGTAAATCCTCTCTTGTAAGTTTAAGTTGCTATTGATATAACTAAACAAATAACATTGGATGTAATCCATTGTTAACTATGTCTGCAGTGTTATGTTCACACTTCATTTAATGGCTGCTCTACAAGACAAGAACTGGACAACTCCATGTCTTCATCTGACCAACAACAAAACAGAGACGATCCCTTATCGATTCTCTACGGGCACAAGAACACCATAACCCGGATATGCACCCCTACTCTCACCAGAAGATGTGGCACTTCTATCATCTTTTTCCCTCCGCTCCATCCCAATCCTCTTTGCCCCCTCCCCGCAGGGAGCCAGTCTGCCGGTGATGGAGCTGACGGAGCTTCCCAAGTGCACCGTATGTCTGGAACGGATGGACGAGTCGGTGAACGGGGTGCTCACCACCCTGTGCAACCACAGCTTCCACAGCCAGTGTCTCCAGCGCTGGGAGGACGCCTCGTAAGTACCCGGGCAGCACTCGGTACTAGTACTGGCTAGGACTGGTTGGACAGCAGCCAGCCAGTACCTTTTACTGTAAGGGTAGTCTAACAAATCTGACTTTAGATTAATCATGTCAAGTCTGATGGCAGACGAGCTCAAAGCTGGGTGAAGGGTTTGCTTTCTTTCGCTTCAGTATTGTTTTCGACCAATTGTGTTCCTGAAAGGTGGGGATCTGTAAGCCGCAATTGGATATTAACACAAACTGGGCCAGCACTAGTAACAATGGGAAGACCAGCTCAAACATCCAGTCCGTACACCTACGTTCTTCATAAAAGTGTCAGTAATGGTTTCAAAACAATGCAACCCTAAGGCTGTTGGCCCCTCCATCTGATGTTTAGATGCTTCGTCTCGCCGTATCTTCTCTGTGGTTCCCGCTACCGTATTGTCTTCTGCGTCTATGGACTCTGGAGAAAAAGAACAGGGCTCACAATAGAGAACAATGACCGCAGTGCTTCTGGTTGCATCCTCACAGTAACGAGGATCAGTGTTTTGTTGATGGGGATCTGTTGTTGTCTCTCTTCAGGTGTCCCGTGTGTAGATACTGTCAAACGCCGGAACCCGTTGAGGAGAACAAGTGCTTTGAATGTGGCGTGCAAGAGGTATTTAACACCGGTTACTGTTTGTGTTTTAGATATTTCCTTTTTTTTTGGTTGAAATAAATATCTCTGATCTGTCCCAGTATATCTCCTTCTATCCTTTTCTCGTCTTCTGCTATTCTTGAGATTTGGTCATTAGAAGACTCGTTCAGCCCAACCCTCGACAATCAAAAAAAAGATTAATGATCACGTTGAGGGGAGGGCAATCTCACTCAAGGATGCCTAGAGGTTAGAATGTGTACTGTCAAAACCTGCAACCTTTCAGGCAGGGATTACAGCCCCCTAAACCCCACACCGTCCTGCCACCTGTAGAACTTGTGGATCTGCCTGATCTGCGGCCACATTGGCTGCGGCCGCTACGTCAGCCGCCACGCCTACAAGCACTTTGAGGAGACGCAGCACACCTACGCCATGCAGCTGACCAACCACCGCGTGTGGGACTACGCCGGAGGTACCAAACTATTATGCGATGTGTGTTGTTACCTTGGACAGTGTCATGTGGTTTAGTTTGTGGTTACCTGTGGCCCCAGTTGCTCTCTATTAATAACCATGGAATGTGTCTAGGCTGTCTTTTGATACGGGAAGTAGGATCTATCAATTGGATGTCTGCTTGTGGACATTGGATATACATTCATATGCATTGTATATAGTTTATTAATGTTCCATAAATGAATATGTGGAATGCAAATGTAAGTGAATTTAGTTCATTTGTATGTAATAAACACAATACAATTTAATAAATGGAGCCAAATAAAGAAATACAATATATACAGGTATGTGTGTATAGGTATATTTTCTTGTATAGTAAAAACAAGGACTTTAATGAATGAATTGCATTGTATTCACTGATCCCCTGGACCTGACTAACCGTGAGCTGGTGTTCTGCAGATAACTACGTCCATCGACTGGTGGCCAGCAAGACGGACGGCAAGATGGTCCAGTTTGAGTGTGAGGGAGAGATCTGCCACACGGAGAAGATCGACGCTCTGCAGCTGGAGGTAAAGACGTCCCTTCACATCTTATGTTGCACCACACCTTTTTATTCTTTATTATAGTTTTTTGGTTCATATTATAATTGATTGTCTGCAGTACTCATACCTGCTAACCAGCCAGCTGGAGTCCCAGAGGATCTACTGGGAGAATAAGATTGTTCATCTGGAGAAGGAGACTGCAGAGGAGGTAACCGAAGGACCGGCTACTCTGTTCGATTGCTTTCATATTTATTGTTTAACTTTTACATGCAATACCTCTAATAAAGGCCAAGGAAGCAC
>OOFG01086066.1:0-11265 GCA_900323295.1 Molva molva
CCATCCGCCCGTTACCCTACCCCTCCAGAACACACACACGCACACACACACACACACACACACACGCACACACGCACACACGCACACACACACACACACACACACACACACACACATACATACACAGACACACTCTTATACACTCCACTCACCCAAACACATAAAAACAGATCCTAGTTAACTGGCTCACTGGCTAATAACTTAGGCTACACTTGTAGCGTGGTGTCTTTTGGGTGACTGTGTGGCCTTTTCAGTGCATTTGAAGTGAGTTGATGTTTATGCCTGTATTTGCGTTTTAATACATTGTGCGTATATGAGTAAAAATATGTTTTTGTGTCAATTCTGCATCATTTTGTGTGGTTCTGTGTGTTTGTGTCTGTGTGTGTGTGCATGCACGCGCGTGCATGTTTTTGTATGTGATCATGTCATATCATTGACCATCACGAAACTTGTCATAATCGTTTCGCATCCCATTGTAACAGCGGTGGAAAGGAGGAAACGGAGGCAGACTGGCACGGAGGAAAGCACAGCAGTGTGTGATGAAGAGTGTATGAAGCCTGCTGCATGGGTCAGCGACAGGGCAGAGCTACACTAGAGACTAATGTACATACAGGACAAAGATGGAGACAGCTAGACATCACAAACCGTTTTCTTTTTTTTTGGGCCCGTGACCCAGTGAACACCGGCCCAGTAAACCCCGTTGGCCCACAGCGGCCGCACCCCTTCAGAAGCCAAGGCCTCCATGGTAGTGTTTGCGCAGTAAAGCAAAGGAGAGTCTTGCCAGAGTAGGGAGACAGCGGTGCGGTAGTGGCGGTGTGTTTTTGTTGGTTTGTTGGAGGTTGGGAGGGGGGGGCGGTGCTGCCACAGTAAGTAGGTAAACACCTCACTTTAACAAGCTGAGATTGACACCCATACCTGTGGCTTAGGATGTGGTCACCACCGCCTGGGGGGGGTTCCTGGAAGGGGGCCCGGATGGCGGACTAAGCGAGATGGATGAATGAGAGGACGCATGCACACGAGGGCTAGGCCGGCCCCTTCTCAGCATGGGGTCGGCTCGGACGGCCCCTTTCAAGTCCTCTGCCGTCAGGGTCAATCCGATGCTCTACGTGTCGAGGAAACGGCACGCAAACAAGACTCTGAAGCCCCCCGTCCCCCTTATGTTAGGGTTAGCTATAGCTGCTCTCAGGACAAGGATCTTTTATGCTGCCCCGCCATACCTCCCCCCATCCTTCCCCCACCTCATGCATGGGGGGGTAATTGGCCCTCTCCCCCTGCCTGACCCTGGACTGACCCGGTGGAGCCCCCCAGCCACCCCAGTTGGGTGGCTGGCCGACCTGCTCTCACCCAAGCCCTCCCTCCACCAGTACTGTGTTAAGTGACTTATTTCAGAGGAACCTTACCGGGTTACATGCAGTGCTGTGGATTGATCCCGGTCCAAATCTCCACTAAAATGCGCAGTGTTTTTAAAACTTAGGACGAGATGTAAATATGGGCTCCAGTTGTCCTCTATGGGTTAAACGCAGGCTTTTGCATGAGTTAATGGTTATGGGAGGTTTGGGGTTACCGGGTAATCAAAAGTTCTGGCTAATGAGATTGCACTACCGACAGAGACAACTATGTGAAATATGGACTAGGAATAGGAATAGGGAATAGGGCTGCATAAAAGACATGCTGGGTAACAGAAATCGTTTCCTTCCTGAAATCCGCTGATCTGGATGGGAATATGTGGTGTCACTTTGGATTAGCAGAAGCAACAGCCCCCCACAGCCGGAGGTCATGGCATAGTTAGCGTTGACGGGTGATGCTCTTGAAAAACGTCCTCTGAAAAACGTGCTGTTTTGATGCACAATTAGTGGTGCCTATTGTTGCCTCAATGCAGTTTGTGTGGGATGTGTTTGTGTGAAGTGTGTGTCTGTATGTACGTATGTGTATGTGTTCACGCATATGTGTGTGTGTGTGTGTGTGTGTCTGCGTGCATGTGTCGGTATGTGCGTGTGTGTGTGATTGCATGTGTGTGTGCATGCGTTTGCGTGCATGTGTGTGTGCATGCATGTGTGTGTGGGTGTGTGTGCGTGTGTGTGTGTGTGCTTGGTTAACCTGCATTCGAATGGCCTTACTGCGGTGGCGTGGCGCTGACCGATTTAAGTGCACCCTTGGCTTCGGGTCTGTGGGTGCTGTCCGGTCCCAGGGTGGAGGATGTTGGCACATTAGAGAAATGTAATTTTGTGGTGCAAACGGGCTGATGTGGCTTCTATAGAGAACACTGAGGCTTTGGTCACTCAGCGACGGTCGTAACGACGTCCCTTCAGACTCTTTTCCCTGTGGAATTTGTACTTGAGTGTGGACTTGATCAGAAGGTAGAAAGGGAAGATGCAGCGATGTCTTGGATCGGTCCTGTAGATTTTTACATAACGCTTTGTTATGTCCCATTGCATCATTCATAGGAATTGCACAACTCCAATAGTTTATATGGTGATGGCTTATCTTCCTAAAACCAACAATAGATTGAGCAACATTTGTTTTTACCTGATGAAAAACTATTGAAACTATTGTTTGGCTGACATTATTACAACCCATGAGCTGGAAGTAAGAGAGATGAAGAGATTTTGAATACTGAACCTTCATACACACATGCACACAATCACTCATTCATTGCAATGTGATTAAAGTAATTGTAGCACTTTAGTGATCATTCTGATTACCAGCACTCAGAACATATTGTTATTTCATGTAAACTGTAACAAATGAACTTAATGTTCGTATTATCATAGTAGTAGTATCAGCCATTCATTTTTGTCTAAAAGCGATTGCTAGTTTCAACAAAGAACAAGGGTAAACCATTTTGATTGGCGGTTGATCAATGGCATAATTAGGCCTACCAACAAACTAAATGACTTTATTACCCCAGAGTGCCACTGCATTACATTACCAGCTCCCTCAGGGCAATAGTAAGTGCTTTAGTCACCACGGTGACTGCTACACTCTGTCATCGCTGGTGTCTGCAGAGTTCCGCTACGGCTCTGTTCATTGTGGTCTGATGAACCAAGCTTAGTTTACTGCTCGGTCACCCTTCTCCTTACCTTCTCCTAAAAAGGTCCTCTCGTTCTGCCGTCTGCTCTTCCACCGGCATGCGTACGCACGGGCTAACTCGTCTACTTGTCATACTTGCCCGTGTAAAAATGAGGTGTGGAATGTGACATCCTCCATTATTTTTCCCCTGAGGTATTTATGTCCAGAATTGTATCCGTCACAGCTTCAGATATTTACACTTAATGTGCTCCCCCTAACGTGATTTAATATGGTGCGCATGGTTCCTCAACTGCCTGCCTGTGGCATTTAGAAATACACAACCGAGTAGTCCGTTTATAAGGACTTGAGGGGCTATGGTGTGGACTGACCAAATGTTCAAAGTCTTTTCATCCTCAATTCACGTAGACCTTGATACGATGAACTGTATAGTGTCGTTGAGTGTTTTAGGGTTTCAATGGTTTCATTATTTTGTTATGCTAACAACAAGCTAGGTTTCTTCAGTGTGTTTTTTTTTAAAGATAACTCTCTAGATGTGAAGGAGTTGGGGGTGGTTCAAAATGGCGGTGGCTGTGCAACAATTTCCAAGCATTTTTGGGGTTGATCTCCGTTGCGCGTGAGGGTAGGCCTACATGTAATGGGATACAGCTGGAGGTTGCGGCAGGGCAGCGGACAAAGTGAAAACAATCCTTTACTCTGCCCCCCCCTTTTCTTCCCTGCGTTTCAGCAGCTCTTTACTGTCCAATGGCCATTGAAAGCTCTTCTGAACAACGCCATTAAGTGTGTGTGGTCCTGCCGTCCGCACAAAGGCCTGGTTTACCTCTGTGTGTATGTGGTCCGTGTGTGTGTCAGAATGTCTGTATAGGATGTATGTGTGTGTGTGTGTCTTTTGTGTTTGTGTGTTTGTTTCCAATGTTCAAATATTCTCTGTTCAAGTTACATAAAATGGTACAATCTAAAATGGCATGTCACACTGTGTCATGTATTGTTTCAGAGGTCCATTTACAGTAAAAGTAAACGTTTTGGTAGTTTTGGTCCTAGTTTGCTGTTACAGAAGTGCTCTTAAGTAATTGCCATCCGCTAAGACAATTTATCTTTTTGCGCATGCATGTGTGTGTGTGTGTGTGTGTGTGTATGTGTGTTTGACAGCTTGAGAATTTGACAAGGGAAGTTGTCACAGTGTGTGTGTGTGTGTGTGTCTGCATGTCAGGATCTGTATGTAAGTGCGTGTTTGTGTGAGAGGATGTCTGTATAAGTGTGTGTGTGTTGTCTTAAACCTACACTCTAGCCTGTGTCAAGGCCGATCAACCCTTAGTGTGTGTGTGTGTGTGTGTGTGTGTCTGCATGCACACGCGTGCGTGTATGCATGCATATATGTGTACTGTATGCATGGGGCCCCTAGCTGCCGGAACAGCTGTGTGCTCTTGGTGGTTTCAGTGTGGCCGTGGTGTGGTCGTGGAGGTCAGACCCTGGTGTCACACGGTTCTGACCCAGGGTGCTGCTGCAATGGCTGGGTAACAGCCGGGGGCCGGCCTGCCTCAGGGTGTGTTGATGATAGGGCTGTGGCCAGCGGGAGGCAGCGGCTCATGGAGAAGGCTCTCTGAGTGGATGGATTCCGGGTGAAGCATGTCATTATGGGCCATCTATAAACGGGTTCTCTGTTTCTCTTCAGAGGGACGCTGAAATACACACATGGTCTCGTTGGTGACCGAGGCTGTAAAACGTCCCCACAAATTTCCCACAACGTTAGCAAAAGAGAAAGAAAAAATACATCAACAATGGTTTAAAGATAAATATTGAGTTTCAGGGTTTGAGGGTTAAAATGACAATATCCAGCGTTCTTAAAATGTACACTTACTGGTCTGCTATGAATGAAGATCGTCCATTTTTTTCTTGTAAAAGTCTAACATGTGTTTCTTTGTTTGTTTCTGTGTCTTTTCCTCATAGCTGATCCAGCGGACCTTTTGAAGATTTTAGATTTTCACAGTTTACCCGAGGGAGTGTCGAAAACAACAGGCTTCTGCTCACATCGGAGGTCAACGAACGGACCGGATGTGGCCTACAGGGTATCCAGAGAGGCACAGCTCAGCGCGCCCACCAAACAGCTGTATCCAGGTGAGCGTATACAGACACAGATCTGTATTACAGACACAGATCTGTATTACAGACGCAGATCTGTATTACAGACACAGATCTGTATTACAGACACTGATCTGTATTACAGACACAGATCTGTATTACAGACACAGATCTGTATTACAGTCAGTCAGTCATCAAAGGCATTCCACATGAACATTTCACATTCAGACACACAGAGACAGGAAAGTACATGTGAAGAAAAGAAAAGAAAAACAAAGACAGACAAAACAGAAAGACTTACAGGGACAGAACGAATGAAAGAAGAAGAACCAAATAAAGGAAGGAAGAAAGAAAGAAAGAAAGAAAGAAAGACAAAACAGGAAGACATACAGTGACTGAAAGAAAGAAAGAAGGAAAGAAAGAAAGAAAGAATGAAAGAGCAGGGCACATATGTAGGGGACTGAGCCATCTGTTTCATATTTGGAACCACTCCAGGCTGGGACAGTAGTCCTAACTTATACACAGCAGTAATCGACAGATATGCAAGAAGAACTGAACTGTACTGCAGAGGTCTTCCATGATGATCGAATAACAGGGGGAGGAGCAGAGGGATGGAAAAGGCAGGGAGAGGGGGAATGAGAGAGAGAGAGAGAGAGAGAGAGAGGTGGGGGTTCCACTTTTCCTCTATTGTGCTGACGTGGCGCTGGGTAACTGTTCTGTGGTGCAGAGCTTGCACTGTTTTCTCTCTCCTCCTACTTTTCCTACTCTTCTTTTTTCCTTCTTTGTTTTTTTCCCAGCGACTTGACAATTGGACCTTTTATACTTTTTGGACTGTAGTATGTGTTGACCCATATCGCTCTCCACTCTACTGCTTGAGAATGTTCTTAGAACAAATATACTAACATATAAATAGATATACTTCTTCTTTTCATTTCTTTGTCAGGATATCATTTTGCACTGGATGTCCATGTTTTGTAAGTTGAGGATGAGATGAGACGAAATAGTAAAAGCTTAAAAAATCAGGAATGTAGGGTTCAAAACCAGAAGAAAACTCCCCTTTTGTGAAAACTGTTTGCACACCCTCTAGTTTGTTAGCAAGCTTTATAATACAACAAATCATCTCTCCAGAAGCTTCTCAAAAAATGGTTGCCCTTGGCTAACCTTTGCTTCCAAGCTCTTCATGCAAGCTCTATCTAAAAGCTATTCATGCATGCTCTATCTAAAAGCTCTTCATGCATGCTCTTTCTAAAAGCTTATTGTGCAAACTCAATCTTAAAGATCTTATTGCAAGCTCTTTCTAAAAGCTCTTCATGCATGCTCTATCTAAAATCTCTTCATGCAAACTCTTTCCAAAAGCTTATTGTGCAAACTCAATCTTAAAGATCTTATTGCAAGCTCTATCTAAAAGCTCTTCATGCCAGCTCTATCTAAAAGCCCTTCATGCATGCTCTATCTAAAAGCTCTTCATGCATGCTCTATCTAAAAGCTCTTCATGCCGGCTCTTTCTAAAAGCACTTCATGCAAGCTCTATCTAAAAGCTCTTCTTATAAGCTCTATCTAAAATCTCTTCATACAAGGTCTTTCTAAAAGCTTATCGTGCAAACTCAATCTAAAGGCTCTTCATGGCAGCTCTATATAAATGCTATTCATGCCAGCTCTATCTAAATGCTAGTCATGCCAGCTCTTTCTAAAAGCACTTCATGCCAGCTCTATCTAAAATCTCTTCATGCAAGCTCTTCCTAAAAGCTCTTCATGCCGGCTCTTTCTAAAAGCTCTTAATGCTGGCTCTTTCTAAAAGCACTTCATGCAAGCTCTATCTAGAAGCACTTCATACAAGCTGTCTAAAATCTCTTCATGCCAGCTCTTTCTAAAAGCTCTTCATGCCAGCTCTTTCTAAAAACACTTCATGGCAGCTCTATCTAAATGCTCTTCATGCCAGCTCTATCTAAATGCTCTTCATATGCAAGCTCTATCTAAAAGCTTGTCATGCCAGCTCTATCTAAAAGCCCACAGAGCTCCCGTAGAGCTTGCATGTATCCCGGACTCTACTGTAATCGTTGAGAAAAGAGTGCTGCATGCGACTCTCTTTAGATACACGGTGCTGTAATTACACATGTACCAATCTAGATTTCACAAAATAATAGTTTTGCAAAATACAAGGCAGCCAGGACCACTTGAGGGACTTCATTAAAGGCACCACATGGCCTGAAGATACAAACAGAAGAACTATCTGTTTGTGACTTTAGGGAACTGTAAAAAACTATATTATGGCCTGTGATGTGGTGCCCTCTATGGCTCCATTCTCTTGGCATTCAAAGTGTCCAATGCTAATTGATTCCAGAAGCCTGCCAAAAGTGTGAGATCATTTTGTCCATTTTATGTATCCCCCCGCCACACTTTACTTTGGTACTACTAAGACTTGGTTTGAACCAAAATCTCTCTCTATTGTTGAAAGTATATTCCTCATTGTTATCATATAAACACCCCAATACATGTCTTAAAACAAGAAAACGGCAGTCAGAAACTCTGGCGACATGCTAATGTAACCACTAACTAACCGTCGTCTTGGTGTTTCTGGTTATGATCTTGAAAATGAAGAACACGGTTTCCTCTGATTGGAAACATGTTGTCCCGTGACCCCAGAACCACAGTCTGCCATGACGACGATGATGTGCTGGAAAGAACAAGTGCAGACATGCGATCATTAAGCAAACACATGGAAGGGATGATTCACCCTGAAACGTTGGCGTCGTATTGGAAAAACCAGGGGGCTGCTTACGATTGTTTCCTCCTCACCTCTACCTCACGTGGGAATCTATTACTCCAGGGCTCTCCGGATCCTTTGGAAAGGGTCTAACACCTAATACATTATCCTAAACCCTAGACCTAAAGCCTAGTCCTTGCACTAGCACTGGCACTGACCTTAGCCCTAGCCCCAGCACTAACCCTATCCCCAGCCCTAAAGCCTAGTCTTAACCCTAGCACTAGGACTAGCTTCATGCCTATCCCTAGCCCCAGCACTGTCCCACAGCCTTATCCATAACCCAAGCCCTAAAACTAGCACTAGCCCTAGCCCTAACACATAAGGATGGCTCATTCATTTGCATTTCAACGTTTTCATTTAAATGACTAATATGAGGCTTTATTGTAACTGTATCTCCGTGGATCTACCTGCCTTACGTAATGGTGTTACCTACTACAAAATACATTCTCAAAGTGCATATTTGGCCCCTTTTTTATTTCTTCTCTCTTACTTTTCACTCAAAATGACTCCAAGAGTTAATGGTCCCCTACGGCCCACCGATTTTAGGAAAATACCTCAAATACTGAGGAGGAGATTTGGACCGAGTGTTGACTGAATACGCTATTAAATCGCAGAATAATTTATTTTCCTCCAGTCTCCTGCGTTCACGTCGTCAACAGATGGCCGAGCAGAACCGTCCACGGCTAGCATCACCACCGCTGGGTTCTGATTCCTCCACTGATTGTAAAGATTTTCTGAGAGTCTAAGGTTCCCTAAGGTTCTCTGGAACTACAGGAGAAAAAAAAGTGAGGGTGAGAGTTAGCACATGGCAGGAGATAGAAGAGGAATTATGCCAGCACAGCGAAAGAAGATACCAAGGGTAGAAAAACCACCAGCTCTCCTCTCCCCTCTAAAAACCTGAGGCCAAAACTCTGGGCTATTAACTGTAATAGTTCTCCCATAGATGGATCCAAGGAAAAGAAGAGCCCTCTGCTTGCCTTTTTTTCTAACTGTTGGTCGGAGGTTTCTTATTTTTTTCTAACTACTTCCACATGGTAACTGCTCCCACATGCTAACTGATTTATGTTTACGAGGACTAACCCATAAGGCGCTAACCTTAACCGGCACTTAAAAAATGCCTGGATTCAGCTAATCCTGGCTTACCGTATCCTAACCCGAACCCTTAACTACAACCCTAACCCTAATCGCAGCTTCAACCCAGAACACTAGAGCTGAATTAGGGGTTGGTTTAATCTTGTTTATAACCAGCCCCTGCACTTTATCATTGTTACTGGATCAGAAGGACTTCCTGTGTTAACCACTGTGTTTCTAGCTCAGATGACCTCCTCATTGCAGGCTATGTTTCTCTATCTATCTGTACAGAATATTGTCCAGCAGCACTCCAAATGTACATACAAGTAGAAATGAAAAAGTGGAAGGGTAATTGTTGTAAATCATCGCGATCGCAAGTATGTAATTTTCATCTCCTAACCTTGTTAAACCCACACCTACACCTACACTGTATAATTAAGTCCTCAATGAGGTTATATAAGGTCTCACTCTCTTTCTCTCTCTTTCTCTTTCTCTGGGCCCCTCTCTCCCTTTGCCTTACACAGAATGGCATCTTCCACTCAGCATGCCAAGCCGAATTCCTCAGAAATGCTCACTGCCAGGGCCTGTACTCTTAGCATAGGGTACGAATGATTAAATCAAGTTAAACTACGATATGACCCAAATAAAGTCGAAAGAGAGGAGAGGCAGGAAATAGTCCCAGAACCTCACGACACTGAGAAGCAGACACGCCGAACCCAAGAGTGAAGGAATGGAAATGAAAATATAGAATGTCTGTTAATGACAAAACCAGACTTTTCCATCGGAGTCCTGAACTCCAGTCATCCACGCCCCGCCTCCTCCTGCTCTCCTCAATACATTTTCTCCTTCTCTCGCTCCTTCCTGCGTCTGTCTTTTCCCAACCCAAGGTGCCCCCTCCCCTACAGAGCCACTCATTGGTCGGCCATATGTATCCACACCTTTACTGAACGTTAACCTGGACGGTAGCTCGGGTTTCCAGCCGTCTTGTTTTTCCATCGTGGCTCCAGGGGCTGGGGGGATGACTTACAGTTACAGAGGGGTTCTCTACAAAAGCACCGCAAACCACCGGCGCTGTGTGTCTCTGTTCCTGTCTGCTGGAAACCTCTTGCTCTCCACATACCAGACTGTTCATCATTACCGCTGGAATCCAACGGGTGACTCTGCTTGTTCTACTCTTTGATCCAGTCATCAGGCCCGAGCTATAGACGTTTTGGGATTATTAATAAACAGTGCTTTTATTGGTTTAAACTTTGAACTCTAAGCGTTTTCCATCACTTGTGTGACGTAGTATTTCGCGGGGCCCCTTCTCTCTCTACCTCACGTGGAGGAAAGGGCCCTCTTAATGGGGCCTTGTAGAATGTCCTATGAGGGTTCAGGCATCTGTCTGGCAGATGTGGCCGTTTCCAACAAAATGGAGGAAAGCGATTAGACTCCACAGTGAAACCATTAAACACTATAGGCTAGACCTTTCCTTTTTCTCTTCTGCTGTTTTAACCACTGTTAGGTCATATTTATTTTGTTGGTTGAAAGATCCTGTTGTGTCTGGAATATTTACTTTCTATAACTGTTTTTATTATCTTTTAAGTTTCTCTGTATATATTGGCTTTTCTTTCTTTTTAACACCCTTTTCTCAAACCCAAATCTCTTCACTGTGTTTTTCATTCTTCTGTTATTTGTCTTGGGGGTTTGTCTTGCTGGTTAAATATAACAGCAGTAGCTGGCATGGAGGTGTCTGGACAGAAAGGGATTCTGGGTAATCTTTTAATGAAGTCTGCGGGAAGTGCACAAGAGCTCATTTGTACTCATCAGTTATCAGTTTCCAGCTCCTCTAGTGTGTGTTTAGTCTTGCTCTGACAGGCTTGTGTTTGGGTTATTCCATTAGTCTTAGTCCATAAATAAATGTGCTAGCATGAGATGATCTCTAAAGGCAAGTTGCTTGAATCTCTCTGATCTCTCTCTCTCTGCTCTCTTTCTCTCCCTCTCCCACATACTCCGCCTCTCTTAACATCCATGCACCTATATGTAGGTATGTCTATCTTTCATCCAGCTTTAATCCATTTTATCTCACGCTTTCATCCCACAAGCCGGCTTACAGTGGAACGATTACGTTCATTTGTTCAGAGACACGTCATCGAAGAGCAGGTAGGGGCCGTCGGCGTCTTGCTGTAGGATGTCCACAGGTGAGGCTGCCATGGATGTCGGGGGATCGAACCCGCCGGGACTCTGGCGTCAAACCCGCCTGAACCCAATCACTTATGATGCCCATCCAAAGTGTTGACAGTGTGACGTCCCCCCCCCCCCCCCCCCTCTCTCTCTCGTTCCCC
>OOFG01086077.1:0-10213 GCA_900323295.1 Molva molva
AGAGAAAGCCAACACTCGTACAGTGTAATATTTCCATGGCGATATATTGATCACTGTATCACAATTCTTTATCTGACGTTAATTTGTTGTGGATTTTACCTCCAATGGCTGTGACCCACTCGGAGCTCTCTTCTGCATCCGAGAATGACGGTGATTGTCCGTTCACTGGGAGAAAAGATCAACAATAAAATAAAGATTCGAAGGCCATTCAAGCAATACACATGCCTCATGACTTCATTTAAAGTTATCGGATGCAGTCAAAGGAAATTGCATCTAGCAATTGCATCTAGAAATCGTATTTCTCTCTGACATGTATTTACCAGGAATGTAAACAATGCATTTTAGTGCATTTCCAGTTGGCCACAACTATTTTTGACATCATTTTTGGCATCATTTTGGCATTCGCTTTTGTGGGCTGCTTTTGTAGGCTACAGAAAAGACTATGTGGGCTCTCTGCCGGGAGGGCAAAACTTATGTTTTTATAAGGCCTATGTAGTTCCCATACAAAAAGAAGAGTTATGTAACAACATAGATGAAAAGCAATTGGGTTAGGGTTAGGATTAGGATAAAAACTCACTTCGGACCCCTCCGAAGTAGCTGTTCCTGAATAACTTTTTCTGAAGGCCGTAGAGACTTGGAATTAAGCTCCATCAGACATATTTCGGGGACACCAGTTTGAACCAAAAACCAACCCCCAAGTTTCTACAACATTCGGAAGTGGGTGAAACCGCCAAAATAGGATAAGGGATGATAACAACCCTGAACTGCGTATTTCTTGAATAAGGGTTGGGGTTAGGGTTAGGGTTAGGGTAAGGGTAAGGGTTGAATCTGAACACTAAAAACTGTTGAATCTCAAGTACAAGATATTAGAAAGCTGTTTTGATGAATATGGAATTCTCAGTATAGAAATGTGATGATTTTTTCAATGTTTGAAGACAGTTTAAGGTTAGAAATTGATCAGGTAGTTAAAGTTGTGTTCCGCTTTCCGAAGTTAATATTACAGAGCGGCAGAGCCTGTACATTCTGTAGGTCAATCCTCCTGGCCACCCCATGGGGGCGCCACTGCATACTACTATTATTTCAACCACCCCTGGTTGAAGAAACTTTTGTATTTAGTTATGGTAAAAAAAACAAAAACTGAACATTCTCAAATCAGATTAGATGTGTTAAAAAATATAAAAACGAAAATTGCATCATTGAATAAGAAAATGAAATAGCCTCTGCAAAATGAGGCCTGTTATCTTACAAATTGTTGATGAAGGTGTGACAGCAATAAACTCAGCAGACTGCTGGTTGCTGACGGATACTTTGCTTCCCACCAGGTCTATCTTAGTGCTGCGACATGTGTTGGAACACACCTTGGCATGCTGGTAGAACTCCAGCTCACCAGAGTCCATGATCTTTCTGCATGACATTCAAAGACAAACAGGCGTTGTTGAGTTGATGTGACGAATGGTCATCTGATTTGTATGCATTTCATAATCCCGTACCTGAGCATTGTCCCATTGAGTCGGATTGCTCTCTTCCAGTCCTTCAACGTAGATTTCCCTGCTATACAGACAAACTCCTTTGGGCTGACGAGTTGTTCGTTTAACTAATCAACAGAAGAAATGAACAATTCAATGAAGTGACTTTACATTTTTTTTATCTATGGAACAAGTTATGATTTTAAGAAAATGACCCACTTGAATGCATTTAACGTTAATGCCAGGGCACACAAATTTCTTCCAGACTAGAATAGCCTTTGTATCGCCACAGGTGATTGGGTAGAAGATGTCCGATTCCACGTCCACCTCTTCTGTTAACTTCACTGCGCAGTGAGACAACAAGTAGACATTTGTTCAATTGTGCTGAAGAAGAACATACCGATTTTTGTGGAAGGATTATACTAGATGTCGTCACTTTACCAAAGACAGCCTCTTGCTTTGACAGACCGTCTGCGGTGCAGCACTCAACATCCAATTCATCTGGAGCCATTTCCACAACCTCCTCCCTAGTGCAAAACAGTGCACACAAACGTGTCAGGAGAAATACAAATAGCAAAACTGACAGTTTCTGGAGTTGAATGATGAGGATTTTCATATCAACACGAACCCCAGATGTTGGCTGAATTCCGTAGTCACCAATACAGATTTTCCATCCTCCTCCCCCTTGACAGAAGAAACTGCATCCGTCTTCCCGTCAGGTATGCTCACCAACACCACCTCTTCCACATCTTGCATAGCGACTGGTGTTACGGGTAGTTCCAACTGAAACTGAAAGAAATACATTCACTATGCAAAAATAAGTGTGTCCCAAAACTACTTGCAGTTAAACACAGGGAAAAAACTGCTGAAAGTTATTGGCCCGAAGCAAAAAACGAACACAATTTTGAATCTGTCACATTATCTCTCAAAGTTCCTGTGTCAACAAATCTTAGTGTCCTATGCTTACTTTTGATCAACCTGTCAGAAGTATTTACAAGTATTATTCTCTGACTTGCCGAACTCGAAATTTGACCACATTTATCCTATCCTCTCTTCTCTGCGTTCCAATGAATGCCAGGTTAGATTTCAAGATGTGCAATTATTTACTTATAAAATCTTTCACAGAGTAGCACCCTCCTACCTGAAGAACCTTAGTATTCACTATATCCTCCTATGCATTCCAAAAGTTAGAAGAAACCCGCAGGGAGCAGAGTGTTCTCTTATCACGCACTCTTTCTGCTGTCTTCCAGCTGTAATCAAGGATGCTGACTCTGTTGATCCAAAATCCAAACTTAAAAGCCATCTCCTTACTCCCTACTTTGGCTCATAGGAGTGTCCCTCAGCTTCTCATTAGGCCTACAGCTAAATCAACCTGTTGGCCAGCACTAGCCTATCCCTGCTGCCGTTAGGTACTAGACAAGAGCTTGTCCAACCTTCCCCATCTAACCATGATGCAGTGTTTGCTTAAGTTAGTTGTTGTGATCATTACTGGACACCTGGCTACCAGCTTACTCACTAGCCAGCACCTCTACACCACCATGGGCATTGCTCATTTTCTAACCATTATTTAAACGGTTTAGCTTGTTGTGCTACCATTACGTCTGTTCACTGTTCACACGCACCGCTTGCACTCCTAACCATCCTTCTCATGGGATTCTTCCTCGATAATGAAGGGAGCTTTTCCGTGCTCTTTTGAGGGCTACGGTTAGGGGTGTACATAAAATGAGGCCAGTGAAGCCTGTAACTGTGATCAAGAGCTTAACAAATAAGATTGATTTGCCTTGAAAACACGCAAATATAAACGCGATGCCAAAGTAACAACATTTTGACAAAATGATACAAATGATACCTCAAGCAGAACTCTTCCACGCGCACTTTTTTGTGTTGCGGCCTTTGACGTCACGCTATACTATCCTTTATGTAAGTATCTACTACAGTGGGCATAGTGTCTAACCTAAACTTCTAAGGGGGTTTAATTTTGTAACAACCAGCTTGTAATTAAAAGTAGATGTGTTGCTACAACTGACCTTCAGAAGTAGACACAGCCTGCCTTCCGAAATCCGATGAGAACCACTGATGTTGTTATTGTTCTTCTCCTTCTTTAGTTGAATGGCATATCATCAACGACGTTAAGGGTGTATACTGCCATCTACTGTAACGGAGTGTGTATCGTTACAGCTTTATATTCAGTAAAGCTCTAATTTATATCCTACGTGCTGATCTTGATGGCTTTACAAACCTAAATGGTGCTTTTCTGACCTCCCCTATCTCTTTTCCTCCAGTACCCAAGATCCCACCCAGATCCCACCTCCGCCCAGTCTCTCTGACCCTATGGCCAACATGTATCTTCCTATAGTATATTGGACTATTAAATAAGATATGTTCTACATTTGCTTTAATATTACACTGCGCAATTGCCGTTATCCCTTTTCCCCACCCAGCACAACTATAGATTAAGTATATCAGATAGCCTATGGACAACCTTCTCCATCCATTTGCTAGATCGGAGGTCAAAGCTATAGGTCTAAAGCTTCCAGGGCTAGCAGGATCGTTACCAGGTATATTCAATAGCAAAATCATTGCACTCTTTCAACTAGTATTTTATTTTATTATTTTAGTGAGAACTTGAAGTTGAAAAACTGTTTTGCGGAGCGGATGCCATTCATGAGCTTTTGTTCACGGGTTGCCTCCTCAATTTGGTGAGCTATCCATGCAAGGGTGTACTGGTCTTCCTCAGTGCAGACCAACACACAACTGGTTGGAGGAAGATAATAACCTTCTAGAGGCACGGGAGGAGTAGATGGAGCAACCCAAACACACTCTCCACCTATGGTTTGTCACGTCCCATGCCCATGGTGGTGATGAATTTTTCCTCCAGGCTTTTTTCAGACTTTTGCATAAGCCTCCGCAACTCCCCCCCTACAAAGACACCTATTGAGGTGAATTAGCTTTGTAGGATCATCACTACAAATGAACCAGAGGAATAACCTATGTCTCTGCTACTATTATTGTAATTAATCTGTAACACAGTTTACCTTATCCATTTTGTGAGGAGCATAACATTTATGGACCCTGGTTTTACACACAAAAATGGTTATCTTGGAGGGAGAAAGAGCTGTCAAAAATTGTGATATAGCTATATCGAAAAATTACCATTGGTCATGGCGTATGCCAGCATTTCTCGGCCTTAGTGCAGCTGAGGAAAGAGGGGCCACAACTGGTCTGTTCAGTTGACAATAATGTGCAGTCTGAAGCAGCAATGCCACTGTGTGGTTGCACAAGGCAGTGCCTGCCCCACACGAGCACTGGCTGTACGGAATCCCTTAGTCTAACCTACAAAAGAAGGTCAAATGTGAGATATATATACAGTGTGTGTGTGTGTGCTTATTGAATACTTAAGTATGTAACATTCAACCTGTGTCTTCAACGCATACTTAGTCTAGTCTGTACTTGTCACACAAGGTAACCTCGCCTCTTTGGCAATGAGCCACTGGGTTTGGCAACATCGTTGCCAAGTGACACTAACCTGCTCCATTTCCAGTCAGCTACCCGTCATTTACTTTTAACAATCGCTGGAGGTTGGGAATGGCGCTGTAGAGTACACAAAGGTTGTTCTTCTGCTGCAATGAATGAGATCTAATTACACTGGTCCACCCCACTCCTTCATATGTTGTGCAAGTTAGATGTGTACTTAAATACTGAGTAATAGCGTCAATCAAAGAGATTATGCAAGACGTTTTTCTCATCATGGTGTCAACCTTGTGCTTTATATTTTACACAATTGGCACAGCAGAGACAGTAGAAGCAGTACAAAGGTTTTATTTAGCGGTCATAAAACAGCCACCAGTTAAGAAAATCACTGAGAAAATGGACAAATCGAAATCATATAGCTTTGTTTCTTTTAAACTGCAACAACCACTGCTCACTGTGCAGAAGTATGCGTTGACCCATACCTGGATCAAATACCAGCTACCAAATGATAACATTCCCTTTCCGAAAAGACAACTTCCTTAATGTATAAGAAAACTGTAAAAGTAGCACACAAACAAACACATACAATATAAACACACCATTTAATGTTTAATTTAAAGTTACTTTGACGCAAAATACAATTCTTAGTCCCAAGACTTAAAGCAAGCATATAGTTTAGTTCATAAAAAATATATATAAATTATTAAATTTTTCCAACAATATGATTTAATTATTTCACACAAAAAAAAAACACTCAAATTTGCATACAGAAAGCAATTTCTCAAAAAATGCAGTAAGGAGTTAAGCATTTTTAAATAAAGAAACGCAGTGGTACACAAAGATAAGATTCTGAATTTTCTCCATTTGTTGCATTGTTACATTCCAGTGTAATCCAAGGAAGAATTCAGTCTCAAAAAAGACATCAGCGGTCTCAACAGGCCTACATGTTTGTGTAAATAAATAATAAGACCAGAAATTGTATCAATAAAAGCCGCCATTCCTATACGTCGACCGCGGAACATGAACACTGCAACAACCAGCGCTCGCTCCCTCACTCACTGTGCACTGTTCCCAGATGAGTATGCCTTGACCCATGACCTGGAACCAACACCAGCTACCAATCAATAGTGTTCCCCTTTCCAAAAGACAAGTCCCATAGTGTATGAGAAACACGATAAAGTAGCCTCATAGTGAAGGATGATCCGGCTTGACCCTTTGTCTGTGCAGTTGACTTGGCAGTTAGCCAATTTAGCAGCCTTATCTGCCACCAGCTGCTCTCCTTGAAAAAAAACACCATCAAGGTGGTGGTGGCTTCCTTTGCAGGTTTGTTTCGGGCTCCCACCCTAAAAATTAAGCCTGAACAGCTCAATATGCCACAGCTGAACGCTGAGCCTGAATCCCAGCTTCTGGCTCAGTCCTCCGCGTTGCGCTGGATCCCGAGCACCATGTGGAGCTCTTCAGCCGAGTAGCCCAAAAGCTTCTCCAGGTCGCAGGCGAAGCGGTAGACGTAGCGCTTCCCCGGCGTCTTGTGGATGATGTTCTTGTCGTAGTAGTAGCGCAGGCCGCGGCTAAGCTTCTCGTAGTTCATTTTGGGCTTGTTCTTGCGCTGACCCCAACGTTGCGCCACCTTGACCCCAACAGACCATGAGTTAGTATTTCTGTGGCTCTAGTTTAGGAGGTCAACAACATTCTTGCTTATGAGTTACAATATATTTAAAAACACATAGGCGGTGGTAAAACCCGAGCGATATATTTGCGTGGCAGGATTACTAATTTACCACAATCAATCATTGAGCCCAAGGTTAACTGACATTTCAACTACATCCTTAAATAGTATTATGGATGCAAAATGAATACACTCACCTCGTCAGGATCGGTGAGTTTGAATTCCCAACCATCCCCAGTCCAGATTATAATGGTCTGACAACTGATGTCAGTCAGGAGTTCCAGTAGAAACTGCCAAAGTTGTATAGGGCCACTGCCTAAAGAGTGTAAGAAAGTCAGATAAGTTGAATAGAGGGAAAAAGTTGCCGTATTCAAATCCACAACAGGTTAAAACAAGAAAGGGTACCAATACCCTATGTATTGTTTGTGCAATAATATTTGAATTAGTTACTAAACCAACTTGGCGAATAGACAGACAGATAACCGTGCCAATCAAGTAAATCAGCATCTTTTCAACTATACTTGCAAGCATTGAATAAAATCAATACTAGTACTGAGTAACATCAAAATGTTTTACTTATCAAATGCCCAATATAACACAGGGTCATTCTGGGCAATGAAATGATAACATCAAGGCAAGGCTGACATAGATAACATCTCTCTCAGTATGTACAATTAAGTGCAATACAATATGTGCAATAAAGAATAGCAGCAAAAAGTTGGCATCAGAAAACCAAATGCATCTTCAAAGTAATCACTCAGAAGATTCCGTGGAACTCACCAGTAAACCTAGCAAGGACAGCAGCTGGTACAACTGGCTTCCCCAGTCCGACCGGCTCATTCTGCTCCTGGATGTAGTCTTTAAAGGACAGGCTCTGTTTGCCAACACAAAACTGGGGTGCACTGGAGTCCTCGTCAAAGCTGTCGATGGATGGAACCCTCTGCGTGTCTGCCAGAGAGGACTGGCTGCCCCATGAGTGCAGTCCGTTGAAACTGTCCACACTGTCCAGGGAACTTTGCTCTTGAGGTGAGACTGCAAGATAATACAAAATCGATACGCTGGTTATTTTCCACACTCCCTACTGGGAATAAAAACATTTTTCCAATGCTAAAAATAAGTTTCACGGCAATGAATATAAACATCTTGATTATTTGGAATTTACATTTATTTTTGTAAGTGACATTTCTTGGCCATGTCTTGCCTTGAGCCGGAAGGACCTTTGTAATAACCTTTTCACTTTTTCAGAGTTGGTGGAACCTCTCTAATGTGGGCAAACTTACAGGTTTTGGATGTTGAGCAGTTATTGGAAAAGCTGGGGCTTCCTGTAACGTAGCTCAGTTGGACATTGTCCCACTGTTTCTTGGAGATGGTGGAGTCATTCTGGTCTTGGATCAGAGGCAACGTCTTATCAGGGCTCTCAAACAGCTGTCTGAGGAGGCTGCCGCTGCTTTTTGGTACCTGCGTGGCACCACCATTGTCATCCCTACCAAGCTCTGCCAAAGAGAAGAACAACAAATGATGACTGCTGATTTGTAGCCTGCTAAATGCTTGGGAGGTCAAAAAGGGGATTCTTTCTAAACATACATCATTACATTTTTGGAAAGTCCCTTTTTACATCTAGTGGATATTAAGCAAAATATGCAAAAGGATAAGGATAAGAAAGGATTCTAGAATAAGAAAATGTTTGCTAAAACCAGCTATTACTGCCCAAACAGATAAATATAGATGTTAAGTAAATGATGTTGATGAATGAATGTGTTAAAAGTGAATGGGTGTCGGGCAAACCACTAAAAGTTTAGGACTCATATTGACACCAACATTGAAACATTGAAATGTAGTTAATGAGCAATGAAGGGCTGGAGCCTTACCAGAAGTGCACATCCAGTCAACTAAAGAGGGGACAACACTGTTCATGTTATTGGAGGCAATCTCTTTCTCCTGGGACTCTGAAGAGAAAATAAGTAAAATATGTTATGCTGTGGAAGTGATCAAACACAGAGCTGCCCTAAAAAATGTTAATGAATGTTGAACCACTAAACTGAACCTTTCTTTCATCAAAACAACATGAAGGTAGACGGTCTGATTAAGCCAGTGACTAACACATGACTACAGCTTTATTTCACATATTCTCAATATTGTGAAATCCTTACAAATTATTGTACCTCTCATCATTTGATCCAGATGCTCCCACAGGATGTCCCCAACAAAGTCAGGCGCCAGCTGAAGAAAATTCTCTTTTCCCAATGCGCACAGCTCGTGACCGTTCATCTCAAACCTTGAGAAGTTAAGGTGAGCCAGGCTGAATTCACCTGCAGCCCACTGCAGCCACTGGAGGACATGATGCCTCGTCCATCTCCGTGGGTCTACAAGGAAAAACCATCACATTGTACTTTATTATTAGCCTGATCATCATCCTGATTTCTATCTTGTTTCACTTTATAATTTGGTCTGAAGTTTCTTCTGTCTGAGCCTTTTTCATAGACTGGGCGGGGTAGCTTCCGCCTCAACCAATCACCAAGTGGATAACGATTCCACAAGTGACGTGGCTCTCTGTTGTTGATTTTAGAGTCGATATATCTGTACGTTTTTTCAAAGCAGCTCCAATAGCAGAATCGACTTTAGACATCGACTTTTCTGTAACTCTATGATTACACAGACTCCGTCACCATATTTTTCTGTTTAGTTCTGCTTACAAGACTATGATTGGCTTAGGGAAAATTCAGGGACAGCCGGGTAAAAAGTAAAAAGGGTGGCAGGGATTCTGGGGCTGGAATGATGCAACTTTAGGATCCATTTTCAAAAGCTTTATCATTACAAACCTGTAGTGCCATAAGGACATATCACTCAAAAGGAAAAAAGAAAATTTGCTGTATATTGAATTACATCTTTTTTATAGTCTTGATTATCAACCTAATTTCAGGTCTCAACAAATTGTCTTTATGAATGTGTCAACGGTGGTCCTGGAATGGTCGTTAGAATCCCAAGACAAATCTAAATGCAATAAACTAACCATTTGCCAAAGGCAAGAACACATAATCTACTGCTACAATGCTATGACTAATAGCCCAGAAAACAGTAAATAGAAACATTTTGACTCACTGTCAGAGATGCCGAAGCACTGCTGGACTTTGTTAAAGCCTCTGAAGCTGTCCTTCAAGGCTTGACTCATCACTGCTTTGCTACATGGGGTTAACATCGGCACAGAGCAGGCCCCGAGCTCTTCGGAAAACATGGAATAGAACGGATGGTTTATTGACAAAAGGTGCATTAATCATGGACTGAATCATTGTTTATTAAATAACCGCAACCAACATGTTTCCATTTGAGAGGATTAAGAGGGCCAAATCACCTCTGATTTAGGGGATTGTAATTGTTATGTATAATACTAGTAGCATCAGTAGAAACCAAACATGTGCGGGCGAAGATGACATGTTTGGGCAACATGATTGATGACAATGCAGGGGTGAACTTCACCGCAGCATACCTTGAGACACACAGTCCAGGCCAGAGGGAACCTCTTGGAGTGACTGATCATGATCAGGAGTCAAGTAATACCCCATGGCAAGGGACATGGTGTCTTCAAACATGTCAAATGCCATTTGTCGCTGTA
>OOFG01086080.1:0-10788 GCA_900323295.1 Molva molva
CAACAACGGACTCAAGCTGTTTAAAAAACCCTCCATTATTCGAACTTTACAACCAATCTGTGTCGCATTATACTCCGGCCACCATATTTGCCCTTTAAACGGATTAAGGTGTTTCCGAGCCCGTTTGTCTGAGTAATGCAGGATCCTCGCCAGCCAGACACGAGGCCGTCTTTCTTTGAACCGCTGAACCTCCGATGTACTTGGTTGACCTTAACATTCACACCGACTCCTTCACCTGTTGGACATCTTTAAGCCAACTGTATTGTCAAACCTAGCAAGACTGTTTTTATTTTTTATTTTATTTGTAATTATTTATCTGTTGATGCGTTTGTTCTTTCCATCAGACAAAAATGGACTGACAGCATAAGATCTAATAGTGAAGTTTTGTGAAAGTCCACAACGTAAGCTACACTAAGGGCTTTCTCTAACAGCATTTAATGCCTTTAAAAATGACAAAAAAAAAATTCTCTCTGAATAGGAAATATTTAAAACGGAAAATGCCTTTTGTTTGAAAACTGTTTTAAGTAGCGAATAACTGTCAACACGAGTGCCAAATAAATCCACACTGAGCCAAAAGGCAGCCAGCTTACATACTAAGTGTTAAATCACTGGAAATGGCATGACCCTGCCCATTTCTCCCCATGCCCCGCCCCCTGAAAATGACCCCCCTCCCAATTGTATGACCTTTGACCTCATATACCATTGTTGTTATGCTGCCAGTCTGTTTTTCTGTTTTTATCAGAGAAACACAGAATAAGCAGTATGAATTCTAAACACTGTTGTTTAACAAAGACAACAGCGACTACGGGGAAGGACTGAGAGGATTTTTAAAAGTGTCACACGTGTTTTTGTTCTTGGTTCATTTGAGCATCATTCATTAATAGATTTAAGGGTAATGACTATTTAATGTAACTGTAGTACTGTGTTTGTAAACAAAATTCAGTGAGTTGTGTTTTATGACTCGTGGACTACCAGTGAAGTCAGCATTTCAGTGTTAATAATTGAATTGTTTTTTAAAGATTATTTTTGCGACGGCAACAAAGACTCATTATAAATGTTCATTTTAACATCACCTGTCTTCTGCTCCTTTCTTTCACCGACTCCTCACTCTTTATTATTTGCCATTTGAGAGCTAAAAGATTCAGTGTGTGTTTCACATGATTGCAATCAAATTTACTACCAAAGACTAGCAAAGACTACCAAAGGCTAGAAACTATTGAATGGTGTGTGGACATATTGAGTGACACATGCACACAATAATAGGGTTATTTTAATAGATTGAAGCTATAGCAGATTCATTAATTAGATTTGCATTCAACCCTAATGAAAAAGGTATCCTTATATACCTATACATATAGCATAGATTTACAATAAAAGTCAAATAAGTATCAAATAAAAGATAATATAAATAAATGAACATCCAGGATTTAAAATTCATGAAAATGATTTTGAAATATATAAATATATGTATATTTTTTTATAGTGAACTGTCTGTTTGTTCAATCAGCTACTGGACACAAGTTTAAATACTTCAATGTAAATGAGGTTAAGATGTTGGTGCAATATTTGACTAAATACTATTTAGTCAATATTCTAATATTGACTAATAATTTTACTACAATATTTTAATATTTATTTACTATAATAATGAGTAATATTGATTGTAACTACAAAGCATGTCACACACACACACACACCACTCTTTGCTACACATCAGCACGAATCGAGTAAGATACACTGTTCCTCTCAGAGATACATTGCCAGCATTGCGGATGTAGGGTAGTTTATTAAGGTCCATACTAAGACATACAATCAGGAAGAGATCTTAACTCCTCAACCAGCAGCATTCGCAGCCTATCATTTGATACTCCTGTTAATATAGGCTATTTTTTGCTGCTTCACTCAGAGCAGTAACAGTAAGGATATTCAACATTGGCTTTTTTTTTCTCGGGGTGGTCCTTATTATAGTTATGAAATAAAAGACAAGGAAGATAAAAAAGGGCCTGATAACATTAATTATAGAGTCTTGCTGCTTTGGGTGAATGGCTTCTTAACTGCAGCGCTCCCCCATTCATTACACAGAGCCTATTATCTCTTTGCCTATTATCTGTGAATGTTTGTTCAATGTGCCATCCCAGAGTGACATTATAACTGGAATATTTCCATGGATCTCCTCAGCCTGTCTACTTTCCTCCTCTCTATCTTGAATTGCAGTCTGAAAGGAATTGGCAGCGTTTAACACTTAGGGTACATTCGATTCCTACTGTGGGAGAAGGTAGCAATGGGCTTGAATGATAAAATTGCGTTGTCAAGGTAACAGGTTGTTCTGAAGACTGCAAATATGTCATATTGGGGATGCTCCTGCCAGACTTCGACCTGTAGCCTTGGTAACTAGGCACTACTTAGGCTCACCAATTTACCCCCCATAGGGATATAGGCAGGTAAACCCACCAATATGATGTTTTGGATGCATTAATAATACCAAAGGCTTCCCGCATGAAAACAATTCTCATCTAATCAGTATAACTAACACGGTATTGTTTCATAATTGAACGCTGACATTTTTTTTTTTTCCCGAAACTCAAATAGTGTGTGTTTGCGTTGCCCTGTGGTGGTGGTGGTGGTGCAGTAGAGAGTGTTCTGGAAGCCACCGTTGAATGAGATGAAAAGGTGAAGACTGCTGGAGGATGAAGAGAGTCACTGAGGGAACCACTAAACATGGTTCCTGGTGTAACCATGGATACCTCTATTTCATGGATGGAGTGATTTAAGCTGAAGTGGGATTTGAAGGGTAGATATCTTGTTTCTATAGAACCTGTCATGCTCCTGTCAGTTGTTGTTTGGGTTTTGTTTTTTTTGGTCACCTCTTATTAGTTGATATGAAACCATAAACATATCAGCGTATCAGTGTATTCATACGTCTGTGATGGCGGCTATTACAGCATCTCTGGTGTATGTCATGATGGATGGATGGGATCCTGGTTGTCACTTTTATCAATAAGGTGTACGTTGTGTGTGTCTCTGGGGTTAGCCGAGATTGTGCTGTGTTTAAAGAGAAATTAAACATCTGAGAGGAGGAGAACAACACAGGAAGAACAAAGAAGATGCCCCAAGATGAGAAAACATTATTGTATTGTGGCTAAATGTTTATATCTTGATAGATTAAAGATATTTGTTTTATTATTTAATTAACAATTTAAGATTTCTGAGCATGTAAGTATCACAATTGAATAAAGGCCCCCTTGCTTTCAACAGGGCACACACACACACACACACACACACACACACGCACACACACACACCGCAGCAGCAGCGGCCAAAACTTAACTCTCCCTTGATAAAATAGTGTGCACGTACATATAGCATTTAATGTAGCATAACACCTACAGGCTTTACCCAATAGAATTGATATTGCAAAATGGTTAGGGTCTGACTCAGCTAAATTTTGTCAATCCTTTTTAATGTATTGCACCAAAGTTTATAATGAAAACATAACTTGATAATCCGATTTCACTGTCCACTTTGTTTCTACATTACACAAACTTACATACTTTATTCATTGCTTGTTATTATTAAAGAAAAAATATCTATGTAAGTGTGACTCATTATAATAATTATATAAAAAGATATAAAGAGATACGTTATATATCTTAAGAGATATATGTAAATGTTTATTTGGATAAAGATGAATCATATATACATTATTTAAATAATCCTTAGTGCACTTCTATGGCATTGATGTTGTAGGCTGCCTATAAGCCTATGAGGCTAGGGAAGATTTATAATTCAAATCTTGCACCTATAAAGGACCCCACCTGGCGGATTTAATCGGCACCACATCATAAAATGTAGACCTGTCTTCGGGATTCGTGATTGCAGCACAGACTGTTGGAATTGGTGAGTTGAGTTGGTATCCAATATCTATCTCAGTGATTTTGCTTAAAATTTTCGGTTTCTTAAGATAAGCAGTAGGCCTGTTCTGTTTTTTTCTGTTACGGTCAAAAAAAATGGATACAGAATCTTTTGGAGGTATGTTTTGATAACTGTGGTAACAATAAACCACCTTTCACTTGACACATGATGATCTTACTTGTCTTTGATGGTTTAAAATCCATCACGTACGTGAGGGTTAAAATGGATCTATAGACACGTGTGTGATTTCTGGACGCCTGGCATTTCATTCAAAGAAAATGTGTTCGCCTATTGTTCTCATCGATGACATATTCGCTACTGGATTTAACGTCTTTTTTGGTAGAAGAGGCTGTTTTGTGGCTGGCTTGCTTCTACGATTTACATTACCGTCCAGAAGATGGCGGTAATATGCCATGTTATTGTTTGCATTGCACCAAGGGGTAAGTTTGTGAACATATTGCAGTACTGAATCGCAATAACTGAATATAATAGGATTTCACCGCATTCCTACGCAGATGACTGCTTATCAAGAACAATTTTACGCAAATTCTGCAGGCGTAATATTGCCTATAGGCCTATTTCCCACACTTCGAAAACAGATTAATCATAAAAAGGGAAACGGAGTATCCTGCTCCGTTGTGTCTGACACTTAGTTTGAGCCATAGAGGTTGAACCATCGACTATATAAAAAAAATTGTATATACAGGTTTAATGTTTTGTGTGCCTGGGGGAGTTAGAGGGAGTTGTCTTGAGAGAGTTGTCTTGTTTGAGTGGGGCGTGTTCACCGGAAGTGCGTGCCAGCTGTGGTATTCAGAGCCAGTTGCTGTTTCACGTTTGTCGTCGACTCTGCGAAGTACTTTGCATTAAGGTCAGTATACTCCACCTAAACGATCGCTATCAAGTTTCACTACTATTGCACTACTTTAGTAGTGCATACGAATTGATTAGAGGTAAGTTGAAAAACAACGGTAGTTCAATCTCAACGTTGTCGTTGATTCTAGACCTTGCGCAACTAGACACGTCTGTGTAGCTGTGGTGTAAGCTTCCTGGCTAAAGGAGTAATTGTCATGAGGCGTTTTTAACAGCCAGCCGTTAATTTAATCCGATAGGCGGACCAGATTAATTAAGATCGAGAATCAAGACTAGAATAATTACGAATTATTCCACAAATGAAGTTCACTGTAGCTTTTACCAGCAATGCGGATGTTTGTTTGCATGTTTACTAACAGGGTAGGGAAGAGAGATTTTTTATGATGTGTAGATAGGCCTATGGGTATGTATGTATGCTTCTCCATCGATTGATATGCATTCATTATGCTTCTTGAAACCGAATTGACATTCTTTCTTCACATAAAAATCATCGTCGCTATCAGACCCACGTGACTGGCTTGAAGACAGATCGCTTGTACACAGCAATGATTGAAAAATTTCCACTTATATTTTCCGGGAAACAACTGTTGGGTGTATCCATAAAGTGTGTTTTGAAAGCGTTGAGTGCAATGTGGTTACATCAAACAAACGTTATAACACTGTTATTGTGTATATGTTTCATATCAGTCTATAAGATTACATTTTAAGTGTGTGTGTCATCAATGCCAAACACAATAAAACGTTATACTGGACAACATTGTTTTGGCAATCGGTTGACTTCCTGTTTGACCCAACCGCCAGAGTTTCTGGCTTGGAACACAGAACATGTTTCCTAGAACGATAATGATGTTGATTGGCACGTGATTCATCTTGCAGCATTTAGTTGTCGCCTAATTGATACTATTTTGCTCTCTGCATTGTTGAAGATGTCTTTAGCCAGAAGACTTATCGGTGGGTTCCTGGATATTGTGAGGTGAGCTTCTGTCTATTATACTTGTATATTATAAAAGCTCATCATTTAGATGTGATACAGAGATTACAACGGCATTTCTGCTGTATGCAGACAGTGACACATTTTCACCCTCCCTGCCCTTATAGCAACATCGATCCAGCCCAGTTTGTGCCCAGTGACCCTGTAAGTTGCAAGCATTTCCACTTACGTTGCTAAGTATGCTACATATTTGATGAGCATAACTTTCTTTACTACAATGCTGTGACACCCTCATTTCTTGTCTGGGGATTAATTAAAGCATAACTCATATTATTTTACAACAACTTTACACAAGCAAACTATTTATATTATCAGCCATCTCTCTGCTGTTACTGAACGATCACTGTTTAATGGCTTGTGTGTCCCGTTAGCCCCCACCACGTAGACCCTTGGCGTACGCAGAGCACAATGAGTCTGAAGAGGACTCTAAGTTCCGCAGAGTCTTCAAGCAGCTCGCTGGAGAGGTGAGCGCTGCCTGAAATGTCACATGCATTTTTTTTTTTCAAATCAACTCAACGCAATCAGTTGAGCTAAGTGACAGCTAAATGACACGCAAGGTACTACATGGAGGGGTGGTGTAAAACCCCTCAAACAAGCCTGTTTCAACATTGATTTGAGCACTCTCTCCGTGTAGGACATGGAGGTGAGCCCCAAAGAACTGATGGACATCCTGAACAAGATCGTCTCTAAACGTAAGGGCCCTGGGACACTAGGGTTTGTTCTTCCTTTAAAGGTGCTATATGTCAGATTTGAGAGTTGATAAGAGTGCAAGAGAGGAAGATTTTTAAGCTCTTCCTCCAAAGAGGAAAACAACCCCAAAAAAGACCCACCCCCTGCTCACTCCCACCCTTCATATGATTCTCCGCCATTGAGAAGTGTTGCATCTCGAGCCCTGAGGGGTCAGAAATGAGCAGGGAGCAGTCAAAAACTTGGCTCATACAGATGCAGGCGCAGTCAACTCAAAACAGATATTCTCACAGCACATTTTTATCACTAATAGCTGGCAGATGGCTATGCCCCTTCCAACGAATTACACTCAAATAATAGCTATAAAATCTTACCTACAGCATATTCTAACACTGGTTATTTATGAACTGATTGCTGTTCAAGTTCACACAAGAGCCCACATTGATGTTTGCCTTGGTTTGGGTTTTGAATTTCAGATGCCTCCCTGAAGACTGATGGATTCAGCATTGAGTCCTGCCGAAGCATGGTGGCCGTCATGGATGTATCTTTCACCGCTGGCTTCATGTGCCATGATTTACGTGCCAACCGTTGTGTTTGACACCAAACAAATGTCTATTTCAACTACTATTTATTGATAACATCAAATGGCTCACTTGTGCACATAATACAATACTTAAGGTGAGATCGGCAAAATTCTGAATACAGCTTGTTTAAACCGGATCTGTGTAGAAGCTCACTGTCATGGTTATGCGTTATTTGTTAAAGACACAAGGTAGGGAAAGCGCTCTTTATTTTCCTTAACTTTTTTATTTAGAGTGACAGCACTGGAAAACTTGGATTCCATGAGTTCAAATACCTCTGGAATAACATCAAGAAATGGCAGGCAAGTGTCATTGCTGTTGGCCAGTTGTGATTGTGCCCCTCATGTTGCCTTACTTTGCGGGACCTTGCTGTACCTTTTGACTATGTACTTACATAATGCAGACATCTGTTTTTTCTGGTTTGGTTAGCTTATAGTGCACTGAAAAGAGTATCAAGAGCCAAATAAATGAAAAATAGTTTTGACATATAATATGTCAAATATATATTGGAACCTTGGTCATTGATCAACAACAAATCCAAAAAAATAATGTTGAACCATAATTTCTAGCCTTGATTAGAAGCTTTGTCAGAGGAGAAATTAGAGGATATATCATGTTGTAGTCAATTCGACTTATCTTCATTTATAAATTGTAATAACTTCTCTACTTTTAGGGAGTGTACCTGAACTTTGACCAGGATGGTTCTGGGGTCATCAGTGCAGACGAGCTCCCCGGTGCTTTCAAGGCCGCAGGTAAAAAAAACCATCTCATTATGCAAATAGTTTACATTTTTTAAATATTTACATCAGTATCATAAAACAGAGGTTATTGAACTCCACCTTGCATTTAAAAGACCTTGTGAATGACCCCATTGATTTAACTTATCTCTGTTTTGAATACATGCCGAATGGCTTGACTCAAAAGTAACATGCAGCCCTGACAAGTCCATTTGCCAGGCAAAACAAGCCACTGGCAGCCATCTGCTTTACCCACTGTGTGCCTGTTCTGCAGGGTTCCCCCTGAACGATCAGTTGTGTCAGATGATAGTCCGCAGATACAGTGACGAAAGCGGCAACCTGGACTTCGATAACTACATTGGATGCCTCGTCAGGCTGGATGCCATGTGTCGTAAGTTATTTGAAGCTCAACCTCGTTATTCATTTAAAACCAGGGACAGGTGTATTTTTGTTTAAGACATCACTGTGGGAACAATGATGACTATTATTCTGTAATCTTGATGTCATTTTCTTCTACTGTTGAATTCAGGTGCCTTCAAAACCCTGGATAAAGATAACAATGGGACCATTAAGGTCAACATTAAAGAGGTAACTTAATCAAAAGGGTCCTCGGATGTTCAAATAGTTCAAGTTAAAAGGTGTTTTAGTTCATAGTAAGAAATGTGAAGCGGCTATCTTCTTTTAATGTGTTTTTCATCTTGTCGTTTCAGTGGCTCCAGTTGACCATGTACTCTTGAATGGGGAGAATTTTGCAGCGGCCTACGATGGGGAACAACTTTATATATGCGACAACGCCGTATATATTTTACCTTTGCAGCGATTAACTGTTTATGAACCAATATGTGTGCAGGTTTTATTTGAATGTGGAAAACGTATAGATAAATATCTTATAATATTTTTTTATACACATCGTACTGCTCTGGTTATTGGGAGAAAAACTATGGATGTCAGCAATAATTTAAGAAAACCTAGAATCGCACCAACCTTGTCCCTTCAAAACACACAACTTGTGCCATCTGCGGAAAACCAAAAAGGGTGCCTTCAGTGTAAACCTGCACTCATAATGGGATCACAAACCGACAATGATTCCCCCCTCAATCATATACCATGGATATCTGGTCAACCATGCATGATTGGGGCTTTATTTGAACGTTTATAGCATAGCACAGGCTCTGTTTTCTTTTTCACCATATATGGCCATGTGGTGTGTATTTTTCTAGGAAATGGAGGGGTCGGCCATACTAACACATTTGCACTGACACAAGGAGGAGCCCCACTGATATTGTTACACAATATCTCCACCATACCTGTGGCAACCAGAAGGCCTTTGCAAAACCAATATATTCTTGGGATTTTTTTATGCTATGAACCAATGCTGGTTCTTTTCCCCAAATAAACAACAATGAATGAGTAGTGAGCAACCATTTAAGTCAATACAAATATTTAGTGTTTTCTGTTAGCGATGGTTTGGTTGGCAAAGTTGATATTGTACCATCTGTGGGACTTTTATACTTTTTTTGTTTGTTATGGATTTGGTGCATGGCCACAGAATTTGCCATGTCTGTAGCTTGTTGATAATGTTTGCAGTGTATTTTGGAATGCCTACACAAAGTAATAACAGCACAACAATAGAACTTAAGATATCACAACAAATGACCATGCCGATGCTGCATGCAGCGGATAGTAGAGATGCCATTTTTAAAAAAAAAACACGTTTGTCTTTGCCAAATTCACTGAACTGAAAGGTCTAATACTACACATGTGTGCTATATTGGAAATAAAACACATTATTACATGTGTGTACATCCTTCATTTAAGAAATAACCATTCTTGTTTTGGTAGTATATTTTGTGGCAATTACTTTTGGACTGTTCTTAGACATGTTTCACTTTAATTTGTGGCTTTATATGTTTTATCATATAATATGCTCATAACATCCCTCTGTTTAATGTATGCCATGAAGTTATTCCATTAAACCTATTTTCTATAGATTTTGTATGGCAAGGAGACTGCGCAGAACGAGCCATGTTCCAAAGCTTGATTTTGTTATCCCAGGACGTGTATATATGTGTATGTGTTCGACGTGATAGGCTGGGAAGGCCTGGATCTCTATTAGAGATCATGTTCAGTATAGGCAGGGGCGAGCTTCTAGGGAGGATTATTTTTGTTTTGGTGGAGGTATGAGGTAATATGGGTCAGTTTTCTCTGTAAAATGTTTACAAGCGGTGTACTCGGATGTCGGCGGACGCACTCGAGAAAGTGTTAGGAGTTTCACTGCCTGCTATCTGGGTAGGTGACTTTAATGAGAATGCCCCTTGTTGGGTAGCTTTACGTTGGATGGTGTTGGTAGGATGTTGGACGAAATGACGGGAAGGCTTTGGTTGGTGTGTGTAAATAGTGGTCGTGCCTCAAGCTTTCAGGTGGGTCGAGGCAGCCTGTCATGTCTTGATCAGACATGGGCGTCGGCTGCACTGGCATGTAAGGCTGAGTGGGCTGTATTGGGGGTATATACTGCGGGCAGGGATCATTCCCCATACTCCTTAGGTGGGGAGGAAACCTCCTGTGTGAGACTACTGGTAGAGAATGACCAATTGATTTAAAGAGGCAGATTGGGATACATTTGGAGAAACGTGTCTTAGAGGGTTAGTTAGTGTAAGGGATGAATTGGTGGAGGCATTGCGTTCCTCCACCATTTCATTACTTACACTATCTAACCCTCTTAGATAGTGTAAGTGATGAATTGGAGGCGGTGTCGGGATCCTTGCTCTCTTCCCTGCTGTTGGAAGTAGCTGTATCTCTACAGTAGCTCGGTAGCTGGTGCTTCCGAGGCGGTTCCACGAAAGACAGCTTGAGGCCCAGAAAGATAGTGCCTTGGTGAATAGGGCATGTTATGGGGCGGTAAGGGCTAGGAATAGGGCTTCTTGGTTAAGTGAAGAAGGTTCCCAATAGGAAGCAAGTATTGATATATCTAAGGTTTAGGGGCTGTGGCAAGGCGGGTCATTATATCTGC
>OOFG01086084.1:0-11984 GCA_900323295.1 Molva molva
TGAGTAGTTAACCTTAACCTGGCCTACCAATGTTGCAGCAGTACTCATCTGTTGCAGCAGCAGACTGGTGAGGTGGAGGGGGTGATGATGCAGTGAGCCGCAGTGTTGTGTTGTATGTAGCTGAAAGGTTGTGGCAGGTAGCTGTGCCTGGGCAACAATATGTTAAAAAGGTGTGAGTGTGGGTCTTGTTTTGCTTGCCTGCCCAGTGGCTCTGGTCCAACACTGAGGAGAGGGAACAGGAGAGCCCGGCTGCAGGGGTTTGGTTTGGTGCAGTATTGTAAGCTGTTGATTTTTCTAGCACAAGCAGCAGCAGCAAAGAGAATTGGGGATTTCAGTGCCAGTAAGTCTTCATTAGGGTTGTTCTGCAAACAGCCTTGGCCCTCCATTTAGATTATTGTATGTAATTTTAAAGGAAGGTCCTCATATTCAATTTTCTTTCAATAACCTTGGCCCAAAATTCAAATGCACATATTATGTCATCTTGCAAACCTCTGTATGTAACACATATAGCAGGCCACTCCCCTGCATGTGTTGTGTGGACAACACAAACGCAACACACAATTTCAAATAGACACATCCTTTATAACACTCCAGAATATTAAGGAAAAAGTAAATTATGATCTGAGAATTCTCCATGGTAGTCTAAACTCATGCAGATGGAAATTACATTAAATGTGATCAGATGCCAGTGCCAGTAACATCCTCTTGTGTACATGCATCGTAAGACATCCAATTGCTTTGTCAATTTTGTTTTTGTTTGTTTCTATTTTTAGCTTCAAATTAGCCCCAAACTAGTGTGGCTAAAGCATGACTTAAAAAAATCATCTTGGACCTATGGACTGCTTTGTCCATAGGTTTTGTCATGCCATTTTATCAAATTGTTATATGTTCATCCTTTCATGAGGGAATTCAAGCACCACATGCATCTGGTATCCATATTTATAAACATTGGCAACTGAAATGAGTACCATTTGAGATGAATGATTCTGGTCCATATGTATATATGGTATTGGGAAATCTTCCCTATCACTAAAATAAAGACTTGATTTACTGATGCTGAAGACACATGCACTTTATGCTCTGTTGAGCCGTTACACCACCTACTGTGCTACTGCCACACCAGCTGGCAAGTATAACCCTTACTTTATAAACTTTTCGGCTTTAGGACTACCATCGCATTTCAGTCACACTACCATGTCATACATCTCTCGCTTAAGGGATAATCATTCCTCTGATGAATAAGCGTTGATAGCATTGTGGCTGCAGAGAGGACTGAGGAGGCTTGCTAAGCACATGATATCGTAGGAAATCAACAGTTGTGCAGTTTTAGGGCTGTTTCTCAGGATGTCTGCATTGTAGGACAATTTCAACACATCATGTAAGGCTGGGACGATATAACTGATTATCCAAAATAACTTGACTGATTAATCAGTATTTATTTATTTTTTATTACAAAATCAATATTGAGCAGGAATCCATTCTTAAGGAGGCCAACAGGTAGACTGTAGACATAGGAGTTCAAAGACAAAGGCCTATAAGTGCTTTTATACAAAGTCATTACTTTACCTGAAGTAAATTATAAAAATCTATGATTCACGCTATTCTGTGCGATTACGATAAATAATTAAAAGTCAAACAAACGGCAACGATCAGCAAGCAGACGGGAATACAAATATAGCTACAAATGTAAGATAAATGCAGTTATAGCAATCCTATTTTGCATATGACCCTAGCCTGTCAGTACTGCTAATGCTATACAAATGACATAGCCCACACGGAGTAATCATGAAATTAATATTCAAAGGACATATTGGCGGAGGCCCACAGCACTAACAGCTTTTAGAAACAAACAGATGGCTTTTTGGGACAGCGCCATTTGTGAAAAGGCACTACAGTACCTGGTCATTGCTATTGGTCGGATAAAGCGAGGGTGCACGAGGCCTGACACAGGGCTGCCTATTAATTACTTTATTTGAGTTAATTGCATAACAAATAAACAGCACTTACCAACAGCTCCATCAAGTGTTGTTTGATGTTGGTTTTGTTAAACGCCAATCTGTTTATATGTTGACGACATACAAACCCTGCAAAGGCATCATCAGCAAATACCTTTTCATATTCAACACGGACATATCATTATATAACATTGGTGGTTGAATATATTTAGGTTAAGATTGGTATAGTTTACTGAACGTCAGCACTATTTTCTTAAGCTGTATTTGCTGTTTGTCCTTTAGGTGCTCTCATAGACATTGCTGTGAAAGCTGGTGTGGTTGTAATCTTAATGTGATAAGTGTGTGTTAATGAAGTCCCTGTCATGTCAATGAATGTTTCCACAGGCCTGTAATGGTCCATCACATGATCACATGTGGCCCTTACCAGATTTCTGGCCTTCTCATTATTCCATTAAACTATGCTAACTTTATGTTGTATGTTTACTAGGTTTAGGTCCATTAATTACATGTCAACAACATGTCAGCATTGTTAATTTTGAATTTCATTGGGCATTAATGAATCACTGTGGGCGTTGTAATTGTTAATTAGCTTTTTCCTTCAAAAATCTTTTCAACATAGCAAGAGAGGAATAGTGTCTTACTGAATTCTGACATAATACTGACATAAGTGCCCGAAACGGCATTGTGTGTATGCACTTATTTCAATATAATTCACTATGTATCTAAGAATTACAGTCTTGCCCAGTCCTTGTCTATATTTAGTGCCAGTAATATGTAAGGATTATATTAATGATACCAGAAGATCTGTGTGTCTGTGGGACCTTGAGTATAAAATCTATACATTCCTAAGAAAAATGTTTTATGTAAATTACAGAAACCTAAAAATAATCTTCCTCAAAAGGAAGTCCTAATGTTCTGCACTTTATGATTCTGTCTCATTGGTCTACCATTGATACATTATACCAATGTGGTTAACTAGCGTACAAATACTTTCTTCTTCATTCACACCGTGCCAAACTAGGAAGTAGCTTGTTATGCTTAATCTTGCTTTCCTGTTTTTGAGGAACTTCTGTTTCAAACCTCTAATTATTATCCTTCTGACACAACTATCAGAAGGATAAGTCGACATCTTTATTTCATGTTTTTTGCCGACAACCGCATCTTAAAAGTAATATTTTGAAGACTTGCAAATAATCTGTTTACCCAACTGGACTAATTCAGATTATAGCAACAACAAACAACGTTTGTTAAACGTAATCTAAATGTAATCTAATCGAATCTAAGGTTATGGATATGATTTGGATTTGGATTGTGATATTAATGATAGTTAGTAGTAATGTTAAAGGGAACATGATGCTGTGATAGACCCCTTTTTCCTGCTGACTATATATAAATGGAAACGATCACCCAACCTAGTGCTATGTTCACATGCACAGTTTAAACTAGCTATCCAGGAACAATTCCTGAAAATGACAATACAACGTTGGTTCACTTTGGTTCACTTTTGGTGCTTAGCGAGAAAGCAGTTGAATGAATGGTGTTTGCATGTCCTTCTATTCGTTGAGCCGAGTGTAAAAAGGTTAGATGCCTGTGAAGGTGTCACCTACTCATTTACCCACACTCATCTCATGACCAGAGCGGAGCCATGTCTGTTCTGCTTCAGGGCATCCAGTTGGACATGGCACATGTGGGCTTCACCAGACTGCTGCTCAAACAAGGCTACTGCCTGCCTCTATAGGTTAGCCTCAAATAGACCCAGCAAAGTAGTTTCAAAGTCTTACACAGAGGCTGTCAGTTTTATCGTCTCAAACTCCCATCTGTCCCATCTCTCTCCCAACTGTTTTGAGAAGGAGTAAGTGGGGAATCCTTCATATTCCAATTCTACTTAATTCAACTTTCGCCTTTTATGATCCTTCCTGGGGTAAGAGCAATGAGACCACTTTTTTGTCGATAGGTTCAGTGGTCTCCCTGTAAGTACCCGGCAACTGTTAGCATCAGTGCACTGATGTAAATTCTCAGGTGCCAGAGCATTAGCTCCACAACTCAACTTAATACACCTTCTAGATAATGCATGCAATGTATCTATTTATGTGTGTATGTGTGTATATGGAATAAACTATGTTAAAAAGGCAAATCCAAAAAACTTTTTATAAAATTGTCCAACCCCTGGAAGGATCACAGAATGTGAAAAAGCCAAATACCTGAACTAACTTTTTAATACTTAACGAAAAACGTTTTACATGATTTTGCCTTTTAAAGGTTGTGAACTTTGGTTGACCCCAGTGAGTCTGTTCATATTTTGGAAGACTTCAGTGGTTAACAGTTAGGCTAGCCTATTATATATCTACATATATCTGCTTGGGTGTTTTTGTCATAGAAAGTATTTTTGCTGCAGTAACCTAAGACGATAGGGCAGGCATACCTGTCACGTGGTGGAGGAGGGGAAGGTGACACAGAACGAGGAAATGCAGAGTGTTAAAAGATAAAAAAAAGATTAAAAGGCCGTTGAGCTACTGAGCAAGGGGGCTGAGACTGGCTCTTAGTGGAACCAAAGAAAGATGTGTGAGAATAACTGAGACATGTAGTGGGCTACCAAGAGTGCTGTATACTTACATGTTATCTTTGGAGAGATGTGTTATAGCTAAATATTCTAATTAGAGGACGGCTTCATCAAGATCATGGCTATAGTCCCTGAGCAGAAGCAATCAACACATGACAAGACGGGACAACACAATCTCAAAGGGAAAAAAAAAAAAAACATTGTCTTTGCTGTCATTGACTAGTTTACGGTACAACCACTATATTTTTATGCATAATTGTTATGAAGACACAAGAAAACTTGCATTTGTCCAGTTAGACTTCCCTTTATATTTTCACGAGTATGATGAAATAACATTTGGGAAACATCGCTTACTTTCTTTTGAAAGTATACCTTGACCGTGAGATAAATGTTATTCATTATTCTAGCACACTTCATTACAACTGGTCTATGAAAATACTACATTTGACACAACCTCACCTTTTTTTAATATACCTGTTTAAACATAAAATTACAGCCATGTGATTCATTCATTCATTGTAAAATGTTTGTATGCATTGGTGGTCTTTATTTTTTTACCTCACGAACCAACTCTTTGCACTCCTACATCAAAAAGCTCTACCTTCTAATAATAACAGGCTGCTAATAAGGTAATGTACTTTTATAGTTCATTCCTTGCATGCTCTTGAATAGCGCTTGTGCTGAAACTTCATTGAAACTTTGCAAAATGTAAAAAAAAACACCTTTTTAGTCTTATGATCATTCAAAGTTCATTCATTCAAAGCTGTGTGTCTTAATTGGAACTTCCAAATGAGAGCACTCACACAGACACCGCCGTATATTGGTGCCATAATTCTAGCTCTGCTCAAAACCTTGGTGCGCATTGCAGCGCCATCCATTACCATTATATACCACAGAGAACAAGACATGGCACTCCGTGGCTCGTCTGGTGTGCGACCCGCTTACATTGAAGCTCTGCCGTTTCAAAGTCAGACATCGGACCAAAAGTGGATCCACAGCACTTATTCTCTCTCTCTCTCTCTGTCTCTGTCTCTGTCTCTGTCTCTGTCTCTCTCTCTCTGTCTCTCTCTGTCTGTGTGAATGGTGGGAAAATGGAAGTTGCACTACAGATTAAATCTTAACATCATTTCTACTGGTAGGCAGATCATTTCAACCAATGTATGTTTACTTTCAAAAGCTGTTGCAAGACATGGCGGCTTTGGTTCCAAAGTTTGACAATATGCTTCAGTCACAACAGATCAGAACTATCAGAACTTTAATTGGGGATGTAGCAGATGACATGTATGACAATATATTTATGAGGAAAATGTTTGATGGTTAGGATGGAGTTTTCGACACAGGAAAGGTATTTAGGGTTGAGGGGCAATTCGGCATTATAGACCCAGGGAAACAGACCACCAGACAGGAAAACAAAGAAACTACTTCAAAATGGAGACAGAATACACCTTAAGACAGCTGTAAACTGTTATTCTTGTCATTGTGCTGTCGGGGACAGCAAGGCACTGGGAGTGGGGTGAGCAGATCACTAGATTGGAAGATTTGGATTGTATGTGCTGGAATAAATCTGGAACAGTACAGTCACCCTTCATAACAACTACCTTTTTCCTTTTTTTTATGCAAATTAATTTCAACTGCCTAAAAATATAGAATTGTACAATTGAGAATGAGCACCACAAAACATTAAACCTAGGGTCCATGATCACCAATATTTCTTTGGGTAAATATTTGCATTAAGAAAATCAGCAGTTATGAAACAAAATGTATGAAGATTGGCTACACTGCAGCTTCATGAAAATCCCCTCAATTAAAGTCCCACTTCTCACTGATTTCCAAAGCTGTGCAGAATACAGCTTTGATGTAATTCAGTGACAGCCACAGAGAACTACTAGTCCTGTTGCTCATCATGGCCGAAAGCTTTTCTCTATGCTTTCCAAAAGATCCCATAATCACTCTCATCTGTTAATTACGTTGGCCAGTGACCTTTGATTTCACCAGTACTGACGTGAGCTACTTATCCATGTTTCCAATGGAAATAAGATGCCAATCATAAATCATCGCCCAGGACTCTTTTTTGTGTGGCTAAAATAGAACCAATGCGGAACACAAATGCTATGCTTATGTGATACAGCACTCTGTGTACCTCCATGTCAACCGTTGCCAATCACACCATTAGAGGCTTAATAATGGAAAGCCATACCACAGATGGCAGCGAATCTCCCCTCTTTCCCTTTTCTTACCTTTTACCGCATAGCGCTTTACCTGCTTTCAACTTTGCCATGTTCCCAGGTTGCTGTAACTGAACAGATGGCATGTTGCCGTTTCCTTGTTTTGGAAGCATTTTGAGTAGGTGTTCCAGGAACAGTCACCCCAAGGCATAGGGACACCCTGCTCTCATTTTAGTGTGCTTGCTGTTACACCAGCAACACAAAAATAGACCAAAACAATCTCGCCCTCCAACATTGATTGTCTATAACACGTTCTCTGGGTAGACCTAAGGGTTAAAACACATCTTGTTACCTTACTGCTACAAAGTGTGTTTTTTCCCATTTATTTTAGGTGGCCATGTTAACAGTGCAGTGTAGCATGCTAGACACATTACTGCTGCAAAGGATGCTTTTAGAGGGTGGTTTGAAGCCTATTTTCAAGTGTTTCACGCAAAAGTCATAGCTGAATTCCGTGTGTTTGTGTGTGTGAGTGTGTATACATATTTCAATGTAATGGTATGTAAGAAAACACAATTGACGTGTATTTAAGATAAAATGCATTAAGTTAAGTATGAACATTTTTGTGTTCGGCGGGAGAGATGAGCTCAGAAGGAAAGTTGGTCAAATGTGTAAATCATTGACCAAGATCAATGAGATGGCATAGTTCTCCCGTTCAAAAGGGTTAGGGTGGCCGCCTCGCCATCCTTCCACACTGCACCATTCATTCACATCCATGGCATGCACGTGGACATGGATAAACAACATTCACCCCCCGTTCACCCCTTATGCCTTAGGACACCTTGTGGCACTGTCTCTCTCTGTGCACGCACTAAGAATGTGTGCAGCAATGATTGTCTTCGACACAATGCATGCAAGCAAGCACTGTGGAAGACCCATTTTCTGCTTTGGGCGTGCTTGGCCCGGAGTGGTGTCACTCACATTCTGTTAATTGTTTCACCAATATCTAACGCTTAAATGTGCCCTGAGATACAAGCAGTTCGAAATGGTATTGGTTGTACTCATACATTAATGCCCCAAGTACATGGAATGTTTATGTTTATAGCACATTGTTGTTTACATTATAACTCTCCCGAGATTGTTCCTCAAATTCCCTCGTTTTAGGTGTGGTCCGATCAGGTAGTCTGGCTCATTTCCAATCGTGTGTCATGTTATGTCAAGTCAATGTTATTTGTATAGCCTTTTATCACAGTCCTTCTCAAAGGGCTTTAAAGGCCAAATATGTATGACACCCCCTAACCCTAGCAGCCCCAAAGGGCAAGAAAAAAACTCCCTTAATTATCAAGGAAGAAACTTTGAGAATAAACGCTGAGTGAGGAATCCCTCCTTCCAGGGTTGGTTAGGAGTACAATGGGTGCCATAGTTGACATACATAGTAGTATTACAAGCAAACACTTTAAGTAAAATTTAAAAACGTGAGTATTAGTATTAGTATTAGAAATTTTTTCAGGCCTGATGGTACGCACCGAAAAAGCCCTAAGCGGACGAGGCGTGTGGGATGGCATATTGGCACGTCGGCTTCGGTCAGATGGCCGCAGCAGGCGGTCTGCAAGTTAAAATTGCGTTCAAATGTTTGTTCACTTGGTATATATCAAGATGCATTGCCATTGCCTCTATTAAACGTTCTGTCCACTAGAGGGCATTCTACCAATAAACATTTCGTTTTCACATGCGGGTAGGCCAAGGCGAGAAGGGCGAGATTCGCTTACTTTGGCCTAAGTTTTGGAGTTTTGGAGATAAATGTTGAGCTTTTTCTCTTTGATACGCTCACGCACTCTCACTCCGCAGTAATTCAAAGGGACTCTGTTAGTAATGGCACTCGCATTGCGTCAAGATAACGCTGCGTTATTTTTATTGCATACATTTTTTTATTACTATTATTATTATTGACTTCATTACTATGTATTGTCCATAGTGATGAGATACTGACTGGTGAGCAGGTTGGTAGCTGTAAGGTGGGGTGGACAGGTGTCCAGTCATGATTACAGCAACACACTAAAACATAGAAAGGCATTATGGTTGGATGGGGCAGGGTGGACAAGCAACGTATAGGAAACCTCTAATCGAGTGACTATCGGCAGCAGGGATAGGCTAGTGCTGGTTAACAGGTCGATTGTGCTGTGATGAGAGCTGAGGGACACTCCTAGGAGCCAAATGAGAGAGTAAAGAGGAAGGTTTTAGGTTTGGATTTTAATCTCAGCCGCTCTAGTATTCCCAGTTTGATCACAATGTAATTGTATTCAATTGAACTCTTCAACTCAGTGAGCTAACTCAGGTCATTAGCAGTAAAAAGTTAAGTCATTTATTGTGTTATTGTTAGAAGTCTAATCGGAGTGATGGAAGCCTTTTTTTTGCACTTTTCTCCACTCAAGGTTTTTATTTATTTATTAATAGCATCCAATTCTGGGGTAGGTTATGGAGGACATTGGTACAAGCGGGGGATCGTCTGACTGGGTAATGCAGTTGGTCAGTTGGACAGATTGGTTGGTGGTAAGTCTTTTGGGGATGTCTTGTCTACCATATCAACACCACTGTGAGGGAGGGAGCCAGATAGACTAGAGCCTGTCCCTCGGCTTTATTCCCTAGTTTTTTTACTCCCCCAGTTAGTATTTCATTTTTTGTACTCATGTTTTTTATTTTTTGTTGGCACTGTGTCTATAGAGGCGAGCATTCATAATCCATCGAATGCGTAACGCGATAATGCATTGTAAAATGGTGCTGATGAGGAAAAACAAGTTTAGCAGGAAAATTGTTTTGACGGAGGACTTCAATCAGGCACCTTGCATGGCACTGCAGACATTCTCTGGACACTGTCAAACCACTGTAAAGGTCATTGTCAAATATAACGCCTCACAGCCCAGCTCCTAGAACAAGTGTTGAAACAGAGAGAAAACAGTCTCTCTCTTTCTCCTTCTCTTTCTTTGTCTTTGTCTTTCTGTGGCTGTGTCTGTGTCTCACTCGCTCGCTCTCGATATATAATTAAATAGATATAATATATTATAAGAATGCAAGCATCTGCTTTGTTATAATTGTTATTAGCGCAGCTGCAGAAAAAGCCTTTTTGCACTAGACTTTACATTTTCTGTGTGTGTGAGTGTGTATGCTGTGCGCTCGAAACATGCTGTTTCTCCCGTGTCTGTCTCTCTCTTGAGTCTGTTCGAAGAGCCGCCAGCCACTCGTTGCCTCGTCGCTCCAGCTGTCATTAAGGATTCTGGACCACATCCTCCGTGCTCCCTGTTTTTCTCCTCCGTTAGTAACGGCATCCGTCAGAACGGCATGCTAGCAACCTGTCGGTTGTTTGAAGAGGGGTGAGGAGGAGGGGGTGGGGGGGTGATTCACTGCATTGCTGCAAACTGCAGCCGTGGCGAGTGCGGGGCTGTACGTATGACATCAGGACGCGACACTAAAGACACTGTGAATTATTGAATAATTTGCTTAAAAGACGGCAGTGCAATTTTATAAATAGATATCTGCAGCAGCAGAGGGGCGCATATCGAACGGCTCTCGTATGCCGCAGTGGCTGACTGCCATCCGCCCAGACTCAGAGGAATCCTGCGCTGACTCTGCAGAAAGCTCAATTCGGCGGGCGACTTGAACGGCCGCACAAGATCCGCCTGTGATGTTTGTGTTTGTGGTTATTGGTGCATTAGTGCAGCAGAGTCCTAGGAGGTTAGAGACGCGACGCTCCAGCTGCATGGAGATGGAGGACTGCAGGCAGACGAGCTGACTGTTCTGGTCCTCTAGCCTGCTGTACCTCCTCTGCTCTCAGCGGGGGGACTCCACTAATAGGGTGGAATGCAATGTCAGAGTCAGGCTCTTGGTGGAACACAATAACACACTGTACTTCATTCTTATTACATGAATGTCCAGTCCTTTGAACATGAGACGATTCTGGACATACTGCTGGTGCTGCTGGCATGATTCAGATACGGCAGTTATTGCAGTCATACTGTCATACAGCCGTGAGGAAACGGTCTATGAGCATTGTGTCTCAAAACGACTTATGTTGTTTGTTTTTCGCTAGTCTCAAAATTATACATTGGGGTTATCCTTTTCTAGTAATTGAGATGAATGTTGATGTTATTCACTTGTGTCAAAGTTGAAAGTTGTCAGAAAAATGTAAAACCACTCCATGGAAGAAATACAATTAAAAGATCAATACAATCTAGTCGAGCTTGATCTGATAGACAAAAACAACAAGGAGCCACCAGAACGACAAACAAAAAGCCCAATTTGCAGCAGTGTGGGTCAGAATTTCAAGGACTGAATGAAGGACTGAATGCAGGCACTACAAACCGAATCTTCTGAAACACCATTGTCTCGTTTGCTTTCTTTCTTCCGTTGTCCCTCTCTCTCATGACCACCCTGATATTATCTTCCATCTGTCCTTGTCTGCCTTTGGTGTGGACAGCAGAGAAGGACCCAAAACACCCAGGCAGATTGAGGTTTCTCCTTTCTGCTGCAGTACGCCGCTTCGTGCTGTGTTTTTTTGCTGCAGTGTGGTTCTTACCTCTGCAGTGTTGAAGTGGAGGCTCCACTCCAACAGGCCCTGCTGTACAGGGCCCTCATAGGCGAGCACACACTGGGCTTCTGGACTAGTTCTACACTATCTCTTAAGGGTTTGGTTCTAGTCTAGCAGTTTACCTCCTCCTTTGTTTCTCTGCCTGTTCCAGTGCCTGATGTATACGTTTTGGCTAACAAAACAAAAATTGTCCACCTGAAACAATTAAAAGCACTTGCTGTAAACAATAATGTGATAACAAATATGATAAAACTAAAACAAAAGCAGACTACAATTCGCACATTGGGTTATCTCTATTATGTGTGACAATTGTTAAAGTGATGGAAAACAGAAATCCCTCATTTAATTCTAATTTTGTTATTAAGGGTTATCAAGGTGTGCATTCAGCATCAGAAAAGTTGTGCAGCACGTTCCATCAAATCCATTTCTATCTCATGTAACTTCAGTCTGTCGATTTCCTTCTATTCCTCAAGCCGATTTAATGGTTTGAGTCGATTTTCCTTCTGGCTACGTAGCCAAGCGGGTGACCAATTACCGTACACTCACATTATGGCAACGGTACATCTGAATTAAGCTATGGTGTTTCAGCCATAGAGGAAGTACAAACTACACCAAAAGCTAGGGGGGGTGGGCATCAGACCTATATTAGTGAGGTTGCAGATTGCAGATTGCAACCAACTGAATACCCCCCATCACCCCTTCCTTTCCAACGACATAGAAGTGGC
>OOFG01086085.1:0-11057 GCA_900323295.1 Molva molva
ACGAGTGATTCTGTGAGGGACGAGTGGGCCTTGTCCCGCTGGCCTCCCCAACACACAGGTCAGACGTGACGCCACGCCATTTCCCGCATGAGCACACCGATAAGTAGGAAAGGAGATTATAACCTCTCTCTCATCCACACACACACACACACACATACATCGGCACACTCACACACACCATGCCATCTCTGCACGTATCTCTATCGCCGTGTGTCGCCACAGCACTCGCTCTCTCTCATTCCCCGGTGGCTGACTGGTTTGTATCAGCAGCGGCCGGCTGTGATACGGACAGGGCTTATAGCTTTTATTCTCTTGGAAGAGTGTCCCAGGGAGGGCCACTGCGACGCAGGGGTCTCTCTGGGCTCCTTTCAATAGTCTGAGGCTCAGCCCCCAAACACACACACACCTTCACCTATAATCTGTGCAGGAATCCCGATAATGTGCAGGACCGCGCTCGATTCCCTTTGTCCAGTTGGATAACAAGGCCATGCATCACTCAGCCGGACTCTGTGTTGTTTGTCTGTCTCTCCAGTTTGGTCTTTCCCTGCTATAGTACACTACTGGAGTTAATTTATGTTTCACTTCTGTATCCAATGAAAAGACTGCTTCACAATAGTTTTTATATCTCGTGATTTATTACAATATAGCCGACTGCTTTTCTTCCATCAAAGCTTGAGCATTATTCCTTCAGATCATTTTACAACCGAAAACTCATCATTTTCATATTCGTTTCATTTATTCATGTCATTTTAACCTCCTATTTTTCTATAGAGTGCTGTAACTTCTAAACAACTACCCAATTAAGTAGTGCAGTTTTCTTTCGCTTGTGGTCACAGAGAAATCTGAATTCTTTGTCCGTGTGTCAACTAGACCCAACAAATAAGAGATGACAGAGTAAATCCAATCCACAGTACTGTAGGGCATCCATACACGCTCAATCAACAAGAGAGCACTTCAATGAGAACGAACAGTTGACACCTTAAGCCGACAGATCAGTCGATGGCTCGGACTTTGATTATTTATCATGAGACCTGGTGAGTGTGGAGCGATGGTTTGTCTGTGACCTGTGTGACAATGCTTTCAGATGTTTCCATGCAGGGTGGCTCGTTTAGTACACGTGTATCATCTGGGTTCCCATCGTATGCCATGTCAAACTATTCCACTATTACTTTTGCACTGGACTGCAGTTGATCGCAGTGTGGACATCGGTTATATAGAAAGAAAATTAGATTTCTTGGCGCTTGGTATTCAGTCGTGGTACTTATTGTTAAAAAAATATATATTTTTGTTTCTTTGTATTTGGTCATTTGTCTTGGTAATCTGATGTTTTTTGGGTGCTCTGTATATGGTAGTTTGTCTTGTTATTTGGAAGTTATCCTGGTACTTGGTATTTGGTGGTTTCTCTTGGTTCTTGATATTTGAAAGTTCCTGGTGCGGGATATTTTGTTATCGCATGATGATCAAGAGCCTTACTTTGAATCCAGATATTTGCCCTTCAAGATCCTGGAGAAAACTTTTATTAAAAAGTGGTTAATTCAGTATTCATGAAATGCAGCTTGTCTCTAAATGACAGTCTGGGGGTGGTGCATTATCGCTGATCATTGCAGACCCAAACACACACAAAACACACACACACACACACACTGTCAGCCAGACGCACACCGACGGACACAATCACTCCTGTCGCAGGTGCTGCGGAGCGCACGTGTGCACACGCATGCATGCCCTAACGCATCTCTGTGTGACACAAAACCGCGGCGCTACGCTTTTGAGGACAATATCTAAAACCTCACCATCATCGCTTGCTCGTGGGCGTAATCCCCCCAAAAGTGACACTAATTTGTGTACATTTAGCATAGCACACGAAAGCCTCGCCCCGAGACTTTCTTGGAAGTGGCCCGGCGCCATATCACATCACTAAGAGCGTTCCAGCACCCCCACCGCGTTGTCAGAAAACCAGAGGAAAACAGTTGCCACTGGCTTAGTCATGGTGATCACACTTGGGACAACTTCGGACGTCTTAAAAGCTCACGACAGCAAGAGGAAGAGAGAGAGAGAGAGAGAGAGAGAGAGAGAGAGAGAGAGAGGGAGAGAGAGAGTGAGCGATGACTCTCAGTGTGTGCTGCCACTTGATTGAGATGCACACCTTCTCCTCCCTGTTCTCGCTGAACAACCTCCCAAATAAGAACACCCCAGCTCATCTCTATACCCCTTTCTCCACTCTGAGCACTCTCGTTTTATGCAGCTCTTCCTCTCGTCTCCTTTTCTTGCAAACTCTCTCTTTGACGTGCTTCCCTTCAGCAGCTCTCTTCGAGCGGTCAGAGGAAGGCCGGTGCAGAATCGAACGCATATCTCGGTAATAACCACTTCATCCTCCTTCATCACTAACCAATTCAAACACGCCTATGAATAGGAATGGAAAGGCCACACTGGCTGTCATTATTTTTCCTACCTTTTGTTCAGAATAATACAATCTAATGGCACTTTTAATTTAGATGGCTGCTGTCTTGTTAACCCAGACTATGTAATTATACGTATTTCATATAAGCTATCGCGTGATGGTCACTGCCGAATAGAGTGCATGCGTGTGTGTGTGAGCGTGTGTTTCCATGAATGTGTAAGCGGCACACTCGCATTTCCTCTAGTCATCAAAACAGTTTTCTCATTTTCCAGTCCACTTCTGTCAGTAATGCAGGGGCTCGACCAATCGTCTAGAGTCTCACATAATTAAAGCCTTGCACTCAAACACACACCCCCACATGCATGTGCGTGTGTATGTGTAAGGTGTGTGTGTGTGTCTGCGCGTGTGTCTGCTGATGTGTGTGTGTGTGCACGTGGGCGGGGGTGTGTGACACAGCTCTCCCCCCCGGGGCTCTAATCACAGTGTAGTGGCAGGAGACCGTTCTCTATCAGCAATTAGATTAGAAATATATTTCCTCTCAATGGGTCCCTGAAGTCACTCTCTATCAGTTTAGCCTGTCCCCGGGCCTCTGCATACGGAGGACCCGGGGCCGGGGGCCTCATCCATGGGCCCTGAAGCAGCGAATCAAAGTGTTTTTTTTTCCCTGACGCAGCACGCACCGCATCCGTAGCCAGCCGCTGTGTCAGAGAGCGGCCCTTCACAACATACTGTTGAGTATGGGCAGCGCTGCACTGTATGGGCACGTCTTCTCTGCATTTAGCTATGTGTACGTGTGTGTGCGTGTGTGTGCGTGTGTGTGTGTGTGTGTGTGACGAGAGAGTGAGATATGGATTTGTCTTTACACATTTTCCCCCCTGCCTCTGGTGTCTAGGCCAGGTGCCAGGCATGCAGACACGGTGAGTGTGTTGGATTAGATTAGTATTCTGGCCAGGCCGCCTCATCTGACAACTCATTTAAAGGCATGAAGTCGTCACCGCGCAGGCTCTATTATGGTGAGTGCAATCTATATTTTGCCCCCTTCATACCCGATAGAAAGTGCAAAAGTGCAAGAGCCTCCTTATTCACAATTTGAATGGTATGCGGCAACACAGCTGCTCCCTGAGGTTAATAATACACAATATCTATGATCCACCTGGACCAAGGAGGTTCCTCTGGATTACTGCGCTGATGACAATGTATCAGTTGTACAAGTATTGTTTATTTTTGTTTTAAAGTGAAGGTTTTCCTTCTCCATTTCCTGAACAAGAAACAATCTTGTAGCTGTCAACAGACCAACGTGTGATATTGATCGGACGTGTGGCGGCCTCCATGTTTCCCTCGCTGCAACGTGTTTCCCAGAGTGTTGGACATTCGGTAAACACAGAAAAACCCTGCTCAGTATTCCCAGACACACGCTGTTGCCCATTTCCTCGACCCACGGACCATGAAGCTGAATATAAGCAGCAGAGTCACTCTGCTCCCGCCTCCCACTCTCTATCTCCCACCTTTGGCCTCAATCCAGACTAATTACCCAAGGGCATTGCTCTCTTTCCTAGCATGGCTCCCCAGTCCCCCCTACTGTACAGCCTTCTGCTAGGCAATAATAGAGATCAGAGATTAGGCAGTAGGGAGCATGGGCACGGGTTAATCTGTTGACCCGGGCCATTCTGCAGTGTAAACGCACCGTCCCCACCCGCCTGCTCCACTTCCCCACCATACCTCTGTGCGATGGACTCCTCAGTCCCGTGTGGTCTGCGTGAGGCAGACTGCAGCTCAAGGCTGTGATTGTGGCGTGAACACGGCAGGTGTGACTGCAGCTGTCGCTTCACTGGCTGTCCGTTAAAGCAAGTCATTAGAGCACTTACGCTTTTATTTTGTTATTAAATATAAAATATATAGATTTGATGGCGGCCACTGGGGATTATCAATCCATCTATAGACATAGAGCTGAATATACAATTCATTTAAACAAATACATATATACTGATATATATGTATATATATATGTAGACATATTTATATTTAAGATTTTTTGCTGAGCATGCACATGGTCCGGTCTCCCTGCCTCGTAAAACGACTTCCATCCGTTCCATATGGCGGAGCGCGGGGCCTACGCTAGGCTGACAGCTGTTAAGAGCCGCTGGAATCACCAAGGGGTAATTGAATCAGGCGTAGGTAGTCTTCCCTGTTTAAGTGGCCCTCTCATTCAGCCCCACGTCCACTCCGTTGTTTGCCTCCCGCTGAAAGGTGTTTGCGGCGATAACATCATGTGAGCGGTGAATTATCTCACGGTGCCGACACCGCATGAGAGGGAGGCTTGATCCAACCGCAGGGCCCGCTCTCACCGCTGTGTGTGTGTGTGTGTGTGTGTGTGTGTGTGTGTGTGTGTGTGTGTGCGTGTTGTGTGTCTGTGTGTGTGTTCGGGTCAGATTAAGTACCATGATAGGGTACAATAGCAGTAACTGAAAAAGGTTCGAACATAACAATTTACCAACCCCATTTTGGAAGGAAGCTCAAACTACATCAGGCCACTTAAAGTGCTCCTCATCATCCAAGAATGCAAAAAATTGCTTCCTGTGTATTTGAACCCCTTGGACGGGGCTACAGTGGTGAGAATCAGGTCCCGAACCCTTATTTTCCACATCTCCAGAATATAGTTACCCTGACTCTTCGTATGACTTAAGAAGAAAAATAGTACTTTAGACCAAATTCAACAGAGAGAGACGATGAAATGTGTTCCTGAGGTTGTGAAACCCCTTCTAAATACTTTAAGCTCTCCCAATTCTCCCCATTCACATAATTGACCAATGGATGCCATTCAACAATGTTGGTGTTCCAAGAAGTGGTCATTCAACCATAGACTTGAGATGTTATCAAGGGTAAGATCAGCAGGCCTGCTCAATCTTGGTGTTCTCCTCCACCAAAACGCTATGCGGATGGCCATAGGGGATGTCGTATTGTCCAAAGAGAACATTGTGGCGAGAGTTTTATAAAAGACCACCTTGATAAGCCTAATGGTTTTGGATGAATGCATAGTGGATAGATTTAGAGAGTTAGAAATGGAGCCTTTTGGCTGAAATACGACATTCTATTTAGCAACATTGGCAGCATTGATAGTGAAAACCTTACTTGAACAGTTAAACTGAGTGATTGTGCCGTCAAGGCTTCAAACTGTTTTTCGGCCTCCTGACCAGGATGTGTAGCCCTCATATCATAGCTGCAACCTATGTTCATGTCCCGCATTGCAAGTTAACATTGGCTTGTAGCGCTGACTGCTATTGAGATGAATGATCACACATATAACAGAAAGCTATAATTGTATGAATGTTAACCACTATGGATGCAATAAGAAGACTGTGATTTAGCCTACTGCAGGTCGAAGTGAACAAAAAAACGGTAGGTTGCAGATGTTGAAATGGCTGAAATAAATTGCTGCGAGTCTTCCACCAATCAGAAATGTTCAGCGCTGCAAGCCCCACCCCCAAGGTTCCTGAACCTTTGGAAAGTCCTATCCCCCGAGCAGGGAAGTTTTTGGGGACAAAATAATATCCCCTGAACTTAATTTAGACCCTGGTTCTTGCAGTGGAAACGCACTTAGTTCCTACAAAGGTTCCTAGTTTCGGGGGAAAGTTCCTGCAGTGGAAACGCGGCTTTAGTCTTGTACTGTCGACAAATGAACAGATGATCAATGGTGCAGATCAGTGGACCAATTGCCTTGTTCTATAACACTTGAGCACTAGGCATGACTAGCCATGTTCCTGTTTTGCGATAGCTATTTTTCCCAGTGTTAGACTCCAACTTATCCGGTGGGTGCAAGGACAGCATACACAAATACAAATTTAAGCCTTGAAAATATGAGATTTAAAAAAAAGAATGTATTATTTGTTTTCATTCAGATTTAAAATTTGTATATTACGGGTCGGTCAGTCTGTATGGGATTCAACGTTTTGAAGGAACATTGGGGATCCTTGGGAGCGTTGGGGAGGGTCAACTCACAGCTGGGGGGGACACTCTTGAGTCCATAATTCAGGATCAACCTATCGGCACTCCTCCGCTCCCTGCTGTCCGGACATCCCACCTGTTAAAATTCCTTAATAAAGAGAAGAAGTACAGAGCTCTTTATCGCCTCCCTCTCGCCCTCCCTCCCCCCTTTAGCTCAAACACCCGCCAGGCCTGCCCCAAATCACCGTACTACTGTCGTTGACAGTTGATGTGTATTTGCAGCGTTGGCTTGTTCCTCTCTGGCGAAGCCCTGCATCTGCCTCTGCCTCCAAGCCCTGATAAGGTGGACACCTAGCAGTGAGTAGAGCACCAAGCATGCGGGGGTAGACAGTGAGAAGACATCCTAACAGACATTTCACGCCCTAACTTCCATCTCCCATCTGGTCATTTCTCCCTTTAAGCTGGAGATGTGTGGTTTTGAGGGTGGTTGATAAAGAGTGGTGCGGTTTGTTAGCCAATGTCAGAGATAAATGGGAGATAACGTGGGAGAAAAGAATGGCCTCTGACCCGCACTTGACCTTTCCGCTGACCTCTGCTCTCACTTAGTGTGGGGTCTGTTGCAGAGTCTGCATGATCAAGTCTAGAGCTGTCTGGACGGTTGTCTGTCTGAGACATCTTAAGCCTGCAGGGGGGGATGTTCCACATTATCAGGAGGGGTCAGGGTCAATGGAAGTGCTTTGCTCACCAGGGGGAGAAAGTTTTTTTTTTTTTCTTTATCATAATCTTTTTCAAACACTAAGCTCTACCTGTCGCTTTAACATAATTGTCCGTTAAAGTTTGCACCCCAAGGTCTAGCATCAATTTCTTTGTCCTTCAGCTGACCTGACATTCTTGTAAGTTGGCGGTGAGAAAACGGTGTACCACAATTGCCTGTGTGCCATGTTTGCGAAAATGTTTGCAAAAATGCAACGAAAAAAAATGCCATCTCTTTTATGTAGATAACAACAAGCCCTGTGTGCCAACTACTGTTGTATTCACTATAGTGGTTCTCAACTCTTTCAAAACCAACAAAAACAGAGCAATTCATGACTGCCTCAGGTGGTTGGGCATTGTTGTGGTGTAGAACTACTTGTGAGCTGTTTGAAGCAATTTTTACCTTTAACTAACACTCCTATTGGTTTTGTATTGTGTTCTCCATATCCTGCCCTGTCGAACCATCTTTCTCTTGTCCAATTGTGTTAGATTTAGTGTGGAATTTGTATACAAGATGTTCTTGGCTGTAGACTTGTCTTGCCACCGAAACCGTATTTCTTGTGATTCTCACCATACTTTACCACATAAATACAACAGCCTTTCTTTTTGTGAATACTTCCAAAATAGTCTTCTGCTTGATTCAGCCCTTTCTGTATATAATGTTGTTTGGATTCACAAGATGTGGACATGGATTTTCTTCCAACAGTTTATTTATATAAAATAAATTTATATTTATATTTCATATAATGAATGCCCATCCCCAACACATCAGCAGACAGAATGGTATCGACTGTGTACTTTGAAGATGTTTGATCTTGGATCAAATATCAGATTGTGGATTCCGTGTATGATTATTTGGTAATTGTTTGATTATTATTATTTTTGATTAGTTCAATAACAAGCATGGCGCCTCTGATCCCTATTCTCGGATGCCAAGCTCCATGATTAACATTTTAATCAGCTGGAACCTCCATTTTTCTCACCACAGCAAAGGATGACGGGAGCGTGGCAGTGGCCCTTGGGTACACAGCACACCTGGTCCTGATGGTGTCCTGCTTCCTCCAGATCCCTTTAAGGTATCCAGTTATCCACAAGGGTTCCCGGTCCTCCATCAAGGACACCATCACCGACAGGCTGACGGAGAAGGAGAGAGAGTAAGTGGATTGAATTGCTGAAACGCAATTACCAACTCAATCATCAATCTATAAGGTTCTAATATAGATGTGTGCGCATTTGCTTGTGTGTGCGTGTATGTTGCCATGTCTTTTTGAGCCGGTTTCCAATCAGCCTATTCAAGTCTATTTCAAGTATATGAGTGAATATATATTTAGTTTTATTCAAATCCTGAAGAACAATGAAATCTGCAAAAGTATTTCCTTGGCTTGTGAACCAGTTGTAGTTCTACATTCCTTATGATACAGCCTTGGCTCTCTCCAGCCGTCAGATCGTTTGTGGCCTTGTTCGGTGTGCACAAGCCTGGTATGTGTGCACGAGTGGTCTGGTATAGGAATCTTTTTCTCTGGAACATTTTATCAGTGGATTTCCAGATTTTTTTTCAGTTTTGAAACAGATCTTTACCGAATGTATACAAGCTACAGAAGAACATCAGTATAAGTTTAGAACATTTTTTGGCAGACCTTGGGATAGTATTTGTCTCCAACTATACCTAAAATGATAAATGTAACGTTGTTTAGATGCATAATAGAATTTAGCCTTCATGCCGGAGACCTACTAAGAATCAATCTGTTTTTCCCCCACTTGATTATAGCAATATTAATGCACATTGAAATCACATTGAAACCATTTTACCCTTTATAGATGGGTTGAATTAAAACATGTGAATTGACATGCCAAGATATCCAAGTATCTTGGCATGACATTAAATTTTCAGTTGAAACAAGATGTGATTGTCATCAATAATGCGTTCCAAAGTAATCGTAGCTGTCTCTACCAATAAACATCATGCAGAATTGTATATCCCGTTGTTTTTTGAGTGCATCAAAAATATCAGCTTGGTCAATCCTTTAAAAGGTTTTGACAGCAGTGTAGACTTCAGCTCGAGAGGCCTTTGGAGAAGGAGTGTGAAACATCTGTTGTCTGGATTCCAGCTAAACAATTATGACTATACATAATCAATAGATCCATTTTTATCAAGTTGTACCCTCAGGCTACTTAATATTTAGTCATTTAGCAGGATCCTTTATCGAAAGCATAGAAAATACAGATGCATATCATTAAGGAGAAGGTATGGGCTGGTTGTCTTCATCAAGGATGCCTACAGGTAAGGTTGTGGACATTAGGGAATCGAACCAATACCTTTTAGCCAAGCCACTGTACAATCAATTTCAAAACAGTAAAAACGCAGTTCAGCCTTTAAAAGGGGTAGTTTTCACCATATCTGCTTGAAACGGGGAGCACTCCAAGCTGAAGTTGTAAGAACTTCCCCCTTTTAATCAGTTCATACAAATGTACATATGTCGATATGGCGGTTGTGTCTTATAACGCAGCGCATTGTTTGAGACTTTTGAAATTGCCATGTGTTTATAGCACCTCTGGGCTACCGTCAATCTTGTTTTGTACCTTGCGGAATTTGGATAGATTTTCTTTGATCGCTGAATTATTTACGATCTCAATTTACGAGAAATGTTCAAGTTGAAAAGTGGCAGATAATGACAAAGCAAAATTCTCACGTGAGGCTACAGAAAGAAGAGTGCCTTGTGGTGGAGTCGCGCCAGCGCCTCCAGTTACCTCATCGCGCCACAGAAATTAAATTATTATTTGGATGTGCTATGGTTACCTGTTACCATGCATTGAGCCGAGGTAAAAACTCTCGCTCGATGATACTGCATTGTGAATAATTGCACGTTTTGTGACACGCAGATACCGTCAGGAATGCAGCAACTAGAGCATTTAGGCATTCCATGCATGATGACACCACTTTCTGTTAGGGAGAGAGGTGGGAGAATGATGGGTAAATTGGTATAATCAGTGTTGTTACTGCTGGTTATGTGTGTAATTTTTTTAAAGTGATTAGTAAGGGCAGGTTCAATGCTCTTGGAAGAAGATGGAGAGAAGTATTAAGGTGAAAGATGCACCGGGTCTGGATTACATTTTGCCACGCGATGCTTTCACAGTTGCAGTGCGATAATTCTTGTCCGCACACAGCCTGTTCAAATGACTTGCCTTTAAAGTATGCAAAGCCTATCCCCTATTTACGTCAGTAATAGAACAGCCCTTTGATACACCACACCAGCGTTATTTTCTTATTGTCAATATTGAGTACGTCTGTTAAATAGAATATCTGGAGACAAGCAGATCAGTGCCTTTTTTCGATTTTATTTTTCTTAGGCATTTATTGCAAGCTGGCAATTAAAACTACATCATGCATTATTTTAGTTTCAAGCACTTGTGCTTGGACACATTCTGCGGAGTGTAAAGCTGTCTGTTGTCTTGTCGGCTGCGGAGGCGAGGTAAGCCTTTGAAACCCAGAGCCGGCTCATTATAGTGAATTAAGGGCATGGAAGGAGAGGAGTTCCAGACCACACGGCCAGCCACGTTAATAACAGTCATAATAACGGGGCTCCGGACTCAATAAGTCTCTCCGGAGCTGCACTTTGTGCGTCTCAACATGTTAGCTCGCTACGCAGACTACTACGCAGCCCCGCAAACTAGAATAACCTAGCGGCAGTCTTTTAATAGTGAACAAGTTGAGAACAAATGTTGTCACCCTTCGCTTTATTCTGCCGCAACACACATGCATGTTGAGTACATGTGTGAGATGGACACATGTAAACAAGCACACGACTCCCTATCCGACATCTGCTAAGCATTACGAGACAAATAATGCTTAGGTTCATATTCATGTGCGTGTGTGTGTGTGCACATGTTGTGCGTGTGCAGGCACACAGGAGCATTGATGTGCTATGCGATCGGAATCAGACGTCATCGCAGTCAAGTCACC